>APFE031747716.1:14543-110767 GCA_000404065.3 Pinus taeda
AATTTATTTTATTTATAATATGGATTTGATATATAAGATTTTAAAAATATCAATAACAAAGAAAAGTTTAACATCGGTTATAAATAAAATATACCATGAAACATATATAGAAAGAAAGATTGAGAGAATTATTATTCCATTAATAGTTTCGTTTTAATTCAATGTATGAGGGATATTTGTAATTCTTTCAAATGCTTAATTGGATTTGGATATGTAAATTAACGAAATATTAATAATAATAATAATTAAATGTATTGTGGAGGATGTGATTTTTAAATAAAATATTTCAATGTGAATTGCATATATATTATACCAATCTAGGTTTATCTCTTTTCACTCTAAAATATGTTTGCATATCCGTTCTTTATAGATCCGAAGTTAAAATAGATCTGGGTCGGTTTATGAATAATCGAAAGTAAGTAAACATTTTTTATTAATAGAGTGGTTTTATTATTTTAAGAGGTTATTTATATTTGAAAATTAAGGAAGAAAAACATGAAAGAAATAATTAGCTCCCAGGTGAGGCTAACTCACCATGAGAGTGCATGCACAGGTAATTTCTATTCATCAATGAGAAAGTTCTACATATATAAGGTTACAAGTTTGTTGAGGAGTTTGAAAAGCTCCCTAAGAAATAGGATCTAAATCCAAAATAAAATAGCTCAATCTAAAAAACAACAAGAATTGACTATTAATGAATTAATCTAGAAATAACTAGATTTCTCCATTATTTCCAAGTCTCCCACTTAATGGAGAAATGGATATTTTGAAAAACATAATGCATGTTGGTCTAAGTCTTAGCCATGATTTACAAGTTTAACCTTAAAATTTATTGACGGTGCTAGACCCGCCAACATGTCAGGGGATCTCCCCGGTAAGAAGTCCCAACTAGACCTCAGACCATTTGGTGTAAGAGTCCCAGAAGTGGGGTAGTACGGTATCTCCTTAACCACGGGTGCACGCAGAGGTGAGTAAGATGTCCATGTTGGTATCAAGGGTGGGACATGTGTAGCAAGTCAAGGAAGGTGCGTGAATGGGTCTAACACACGTAACGGGGGTATGAGTGCACCCCTTGGAAACTTGTGACAGCACGCCGAATGAAAGGGAACACACAAGAGAGATACATCACAAGCTGGAAACAAGGTTAGCCAATGATCCAAAGTGATGGTTAAACCAACAACACATCTTGATAAGATTCATACAAACATATATACAAAAGTCCATACATACATACGTAAACAACAAATACATATATCATTAAAGTAACCAAGATAACTGAAATACAATAACAACATATGCATGAAATGTGTTGGCTCTGTTATATTAAGAAAGTGAAAGCTCCAATCATACATACAACTAGGACCAACCACTAGTCCTGACAATGGAATGTTACAGTCACTGTCGTTTGCTCCTCCAAAGAGATATACTAGCTCTACACTATGGAAAAGCCAAGGCTCATTACAATACACTCCAATCTTTCTCTAAGATACACCTATAGGAAGATTGACTCCCAAAATCATGTACAATGAGTTATGAGGTTCTGTAAATAGCAAAGGGTGGGGTGACCCTTGACATTCCCCTTTTTGACTCTTCACCTACCCTCATGACTCTTCAACTACTACATGTTTGTTACATTCTACTATCGACACTTAGTCTTTCACTTTTACAAGATGTTACATTACAATCTGTACATGTGCCCATGTGAGACAAAATAGGCTTGAGAAAGTCATGCAAGATATTACTAAGACTCGGACAGCTGTGGGAAGACCAACTCTTCGATATCCTTGTGATGATCAATAGTGGCAAACTGATGCCAAGCTTGGTAGTCCCTATGGTGTTTGCATGCTCAATGGTGACATCCTACGGAAAGTGAACTCTTGCATCCGTTGTTGATCCAAGTGGATAATGGTGGCCACCCGCCAAGTCCACTTGGACTCCCACCATTGTTTCTTTCATCCTTTTAGTTTCCTTAATTCTAGGACAATTTACTATTTTTACCAGTTTTTTGGGTCCTGAACTTCTGGAGTCGTTTTTAGGCCCTAAACGATGTTTTTTTGGGAAAACTAGGAGCAACATGGGTCCATGGTGTTGGCATTATAATGTATGTGTTGTACTCGATGGCAACCCACTTGTAGCATAACAACTCACTTGTATATGGTAACTAGATGAATCTACAAAAGATATATCAGATGTGACAGAGTGCAGATGAAAGATCACAGTATAGCAGGGAAACAACAAAGAATTACAGATCTGTCTTCACAGAATGAAGAAATATAGGTATATGTAGGTTCACCATTGTCCAAACCATGTATACACGCGGGTTCACGGTATAAAAGTTGTGTATGCGTACACACGCACTTTCACAAAAGGAAAAACATGTACCTTGGAAAACTAAGTTTTTGGTCCATGGTATTTTGATCCATGGTATTGGTCCAAGGTATCTAGTTTGAGGTATTGACCCTAGGTATTTGGTCCAAGGTATTGGTCCTAAGTAGTTTTGGTCCACGGTATTGAGTAAGGCCTAAGACTATAAAAGGAGGATAAGATCATTAGGTCAAGGTGTGCAAGTATCAAATATCTGATGAAGTGTGAGATCTAGTATGCAGGTTATTAGGTTATGATGCATTGTTGGATCTGAACCAAGGATGAACCTTAACAGATGATGAGGAACTAGATCTAATAATGGATCAGGACCTTAAGGCATAAAATGAACTATCTTTATGTGTTTTTGCTCATGAATATTATAGATCTAAATACTAATGCATATATTATTCTCTAAATGATATGAACTGGGTATAACTAAAGTCTGGAATAGCTGCAGAATCATGAACTAATGTTTGTAGATGTATACGTTGGTTAGCTTTGAGAAAAGTGCATATACATGTAGGTTCGACACATGAAATTAGCGTATACCTCATAAAATATGTTTTTGTTGCTGCTGCTTGCTGTTGCAGAGTTCTGGGTTTTGGTTTGGTCTCTGGATTACTGTAGTCTGGTGACAATATTGAGAATGATTAGATTAATGGGTTGATTCGGTTATGGTTGGTTCAAAAGGGGATTGGTTGATGCAGATATATATGATGATTGAACTACAATTGTGATGTTGTTGATGGATCCAGTCTGAAAATTTATGAAACGTGGTCCCTGGAGGAAGAAAGAAGGTCGTAGCCTTCTATAGGTCAGCACCTACGTACTAGTAAAGATATTGGATAGTACAAGAGATAGGGGTTGTAGCTCCCTTCCAATAGAAGCTGGAAAATGAGAGAAGGTTGTAGCCTTTTGCAGGTAGAAGCATGCGTACTGGTATAAGACTGCACCAGTACAAAAATTGTAAACATATTTTCTTATTATTAAAAGAAGACAGAGATGATAGCAGCAGGTGGTTTTCACCCACATTGGGTTTCCACCTTATATCTTGGTCTTCATGTGTGTTTCTTATGTGTGATGCTTTATTATGCTTTTACTGCACTATCTAATGAATTCTTGATATACTGGTTAAAGTTCAATGCATGATAATTTGGGTAAATCAAAAGATCTCTGCATATACGTTGGTTGCCTTAAGTACAGTTCCGTATACATGCTAGTTCACTTAGCTGAAGTAGCATATACAAATCAGTTTTAAAAATTAAATTATTGATCTAATAATACTGGTTCACCCCCCCTCTTAGTATTATTTCCAACAATTGGTATCAGAGCAAGTCCTTCAGAAGAAGCTTGATCGCTTGAAGGAAGATCCATCATCATGAGTAATCAAGAAAGCGGGGGATCCATCAGACCACCAATATTTGATGGGAGAAACTTCGTTTATTGGAAGATAAGAACCACAACCTATCTTCAATCACTTGGAACAGATGTCTGGGAAATCGTGGAAGGAGGATATACATTTCCATCAGCAATTCCTACAGATACGGCAGGTAAAAAGCAATATGAAACCAATGCCAAGGCTATCAATACATTATTGGGAAGTCTGTCACAATCAGAGTTTGGAAAAGTTATGTAGCTCAAATCAGCCAAAGACATATGGGACAAAATCGTTCTAATCTATGAAGGAGACTCTCAGGTAAAACGTGCTAAACTGCAAACTCTCAGGATTCAATATGAAACTCTTAAGATGCACAATGATGAAAGTATAGCTAGTTACTTCTTACGAGTAGATGAGGTTGTTAATTTCGTGAAGAATCTGGGTGAAGAGATAAAGGAAGTTACCTTAGTTGAGAAAGTTTTAAGATCCTTGTCTACTAAATTTGAATCAAAAGTATCTGCCATAGAAGAAAAATAGGATCTACATACTATTACTATGGCACGGCTTCACGGAATCTTAATTGCCTTTGAGATGAGAAAAGGAGGCCCATTAGATATGAGAGAAGCCGCAATTAAAGCTTCAGCAAAAGGAAAAGAAGAACTCAATGAATCAGGACATATTTCAGAAGAAGAAGACGAAGTAAACTTTGTTAAGAAGCTTCAATGGGGTTCCAGAAGATTAAGAGGTAAACTACCTTTCAAATGTTTTGCCTATGGTAGAGTCGGTCATTATGCTGCCAAATGTCTTCATAAAGATAAATATGATAAAGGGAAGGAATCTGCAAAATGGAATAGAAAACAAAGTGTAAGTAAAAAGAGCTACTATACTCATGAAGATAGCGATGGTTTATCAAATAGTGATGAAGATGAAAATAGTAATGACTATAGACTTCTGATGGCTTATCAAGATGATAATTTTTTGGATGCTTTAGATGAAGATGACCTTTATGAAGAAATCTCTAAACTCAAAATCTGTTTAGAAGAAAAGAATATGATTATAGATACCTTGACATACCAACTTGCTGAAAGAGAAAAACACAATGAAAAACTAGAATGTGAAATTGTGGGTCTAAGAAAGGATCTTGAGAAAACAAAATATCTCAATCTTAGATTTGCTAAAGGATCAGAAAACATAAATGAAAGCGTTCTCCTTTGATAAAGACAAGTCTTGGATATACTGAAGAAGCATCTCAATCACAGAAGCCGTCAAACTCCACTAGAAGCTATCTTGATGCAACAAAGAGTAGTGAACAGTTTGACAATCATCAGCAAAGGCATAAAGCAGATCACCAAGTAAATCAGGCTCAATTTATTTCAAGGATGAACAGAAGCCACAACCAACAGGTAAATCATACTCAATTTTCTTCAAAGATGAATATCAATAGAAACTACAATCACCAGGTCAATAGATTCGATAATCGCAGGAACTTCTTTAATGGCCAATGTTTTTCATGTCATAACTTTGGACACAAAGTTGCTCAATGTGTTGCTTACAAGACCATCATGACTAGAGAAGCATGAAATTGAAGGAATATGACAGGGATCAAGAAAAGTTCCTACAATAACTTTTCTCTTCTTGAAAATGAAATAGAATGCTCAATCTGTAACAACTTCGACCATGAAGAATATGAATGCAGGAGTAAATTTCGACAAATATCTCAAAAGGATAAAACTCCATTAACACCCAAAATATGGAGAAAGAAAGAACCACAAACAGAAATATTTGGCATAGCCTTGTATGCAGAAGGACAAGAAAATCAATGGTGCATTGACAGTGGATGCTCGAAACACATGATAGGTGACAAAGAAAAACTTCACTCATATAATGCCTTAGGAAAGGAAAAGAATGTCTCATTTGGAAATGACACTCCTGCAGTCATAAAAGGTAAAGGCTTTGTTTTCTTGAAAGAAAAGGTTAAAGGTGGGAATGTTATGTATGTTGATGGTCTAAAGCATAACCTGTTGAGTGTTAGTCAAATGTGTGATCAAGGAAATGAAGTGGTATTTCGATCAAATGGACGTGTTTTTCGTGAGCTTGATACAGGAGAAACCATGATCAAAAGTACAAGAACGCCAAACAACTTATACATACTCAAGGGAGGACAACAACAATGCTATCTAAGCAAAAATGATGAACACTGGCTATGGCGCAGAAGATTGGGGCATCTAAGCTTTTCTCAAATAAGAAAAGCATGCAAATTCTAGGTTGTTCGTGGTCTTCCTGATATCAGCCTTCCTAAAAATAGAATATGCAAATCATGCCAATTCGGTAAGCAAACTAGATCTCACTTCATTGAAAAGGAAGGGTCAGCTAGTAAGCCTCTTGAACTTGTTCATACTGATTTATGTGGATCATCAAGGAAAAAATCCACCTCGTGGAGAAGAATACTTTATATTATTCATTGATGATTTTTCCAGAATGTGTTGGATTGGTCTATTAAAGCATAAAGATCAAGCATTTGAAAATTTCAAAGCCTCCAAAGCTTTGGTTGAAAATGAATCAGATCACAAAATCAAATGCCTCAGATCTGATCGAGGAGGGGAATTTACCTCAGATGAATTCTTTGACTTTTGTGAACAAAATGGAATACAAAGACAATTCTCCACCACAAGAACTCCTCAGCAGAATGGAGTGGTAGAAAGGATGAACATAATTGTTCAAAAAATGGCTCGATCTATGCTAGATGAATCTGGAACTCCTGTAACCTTCTGGGGTGAAGCTGCATTCGCCGTCACTATTCTCAACCAAGCAAATGTTCGGGTAAACAGCACTCAAACTCCACATGAACTTTGGTATGGTAAAACGTGTACTATAAAATACTTCAAAGTTTTTGGAAGCAAATGTTACATAAAAAGGATTGATGAAAAACTTGGTAAGTTTGAACCCAGAGCAGATGAAGGTATTATTCTTGGTTACTCTTCCCAAAGTAAAGGATATAAATTTTATAATAAAATACTTGGGAAAATCATTGAAAGTATTGATGTTGTGGTTGATGAAGCATGCAAAAATCCAAAACAAATAAAAACCGAAGATTATGACAATGAAGAAGGTGAGGATTATCTTCCCACATCAAATCACACTAATTCTGAAGAAGAAATCAATGAAGCACTAGAAGAAGAGATAACGATAGAAGAAAAGACTCCGTCCAGGTATGTTCAGAAAAATCATCCAGAAACTCAAATTTTAGGGTAGAAAGAGGCAAGTGTGCAGACAAGAAGAACTATTACAGAAGCTTCAAGCTATCTAGCATTACTATCTTCCACCGAACCTCAAAATGTAAATGAAGCATGCAAAGATGAATGTTGGGTCAAGGCCATGAATGAAGAACTAGAGAAAATTGAAAAGAATAATACTTGGGAATTAATTCCTAGACCTCATGATAAGAATATCATAGGAACTAAATGGATATTCAAAAACAAGCTGAATGAAAATGGAGAAGTTATTAGAAACAAGGCCAGACTTGTTTGTAAAGGATATGCTAAACAGGAAGGTATATATTTTGAAGAAACTTTTGCACCTGTTGCTAGACTTGAAGCCATAGGAACGTTTCTTGCTCTTTCTAGTTTTCAGGAATTTAAAGTATACCAAATGGATGTAAAATCTGCCTTTCTTAATGGAGACTTAGAAGAAGAATTCAATATTGAGCAACCAGAAGGATTCATTCTTGGAAATGATGCAAAACTTGTATGTAGACTCAGAAAGGCTCTCTATGCTCTAAAACAAGCTCCAAGGGCTTGGTATTACCATCTTGACAAATATCTCCACCAACAAGGTTTTTCAAAGTGATCGGTTGATAGCAATCTATATACAAAGATTGACAATGATAAATTACTAATAATTGTTGTTTATGTTGATGATATCATTTTTGGTAGCAATGAAGAATCCATGAGTTGGAATTTTGCTTTAGTAATGCAACAAGAATTTGAAATGTCCCTACTTAGTGAGCTTAAGTATTTTCTTGGTCTACAAGTTCAACAAAATAAAGGGGTATTTTTCTGTCACAAACCAAATATCTCAAACGGATATTGAAAAAGTACGACATGGAAGATTCTACACAAATATGTACCCCAATGGTAATAGGATGCAGTCTCAGCTCAAATGATGAATCAACAACAGTACATCAACCAACTTATAGACCCATGATTTGCAGTTTGCTTTATCTAACAGGTACTCGACCTGACATCATGCATGCAGTAGGAATAGTTGGAAGATTCCAAGCAAATCCAAAGGAATCACACCTTCAAGTAGTCAAAATGATTTTCAAATATCTTCAAGGAACACAGAACTTTGGTCTATGGTATCCCAGAGATACAGATCTTATACTTCATGCATATATAGATGCATATTGGGAAGGAAGTGTTGATGATAGAAAAAGTACTAGTGGTGGTGCATTCTATATGGGTTCCAGGTTAGAGTCTTGGTTCAATAAGAAACAAAATTCAGTTGCATTATCTATAGCTGAAGCAGAATATGTGGTTGTTGCATCTTGCTGCACGTAACTACTTTGGATGATGCAAACCTTGCAAGACATTCAGATCACATGTACTCCACCCATCTCCATTCTATGTGATAATACAAGTGCCATCAATATTTCAAAGAATCCTATCATGCACTCCAAGACCAAGCACATACCCATCAAATATCATTTTCTACATGAACAAGTGCTTGAACAAAAGGTCAAATTGGAGTATGTTCCCTCCAAAGAACAGGTTGCTGATATATTCACCATACCTAGAGAGACATTTAAATATCTTAGACAAAAGTTGGGAGTAGTTGTTGCATCATCCTTCTGTTAAAATCCATTTTTTTAGAAAGGTTGGTATACGCGAGTTTCATGAACTGTAGTCGCGTACATACACTGGTTTCTGTGAGCACAGCGCGTATATGTTGGTTTGAGGAAAAGCAGCGGGCCAGACTCAGGAGAAAGGGGTTTGATATGGTTTAGTGAATTATCTTCTCTGTTTGATGATGATTACAATCTATTGATGTCATATGGAAATATGTTGGTTGTTGATAACTTGATGTATATCGTATTGATGATGATGCCTTGATAATTCTTTTGATATATGCAATGATCAGATATGACAGTGAACATATGGCACAGGTTCAGGGGGGGCATATACTTCTAATAATGCATTGTTGGCATTATCTTAGAAGATCTTGGTATAGATCCGCATAGTTTCTTTGATTCGGTGATTCTTTTTTATTGTCTAGATGCTATTCATAGATGCTTATGGAACATATCATACATGTTGTATGATAGTTGCTAATGAATATCCTGAAGATGAACCACCGTTGCTGGTTCGAAGCGTTGATCAACAAGAAACCTAATGCGATGAATCCAGAAGATAATCTACACTATCATGGCCTTGTTTATATTTTTGGTCTCTGTTATAAATATCATGCATATCATTCAATGTAAAGGTCATATCAAGTCCCATGATGTCATAATTTGTCTCTATCTATTGTAGTCTTTTGATGAGTCCCTTTTGGTCATATGATGTAATTTGTACTCCCACTATGCATGGGAAGGATGATGTAATAATTGCTATATTTTAGACATGTATAAACCATTGGTATATCCCCACTTGGTTGGGTGGATGATTCAATTTTGGTGTATCCCCACTTGGTTGGGAGAATGGATGTATGAGTCTTTGGTGATACAGAGGTCAAACTCACTCAGTTGAGTTATAGAAGTCATGTCATTTTTGCTTGAAAATATTTACAGACTCTGCATGTGCTCAGGGGGAGCAAGGATGATACAGTACCTCTCAACATGAACAAAAGGGGAGTTTAATTATAGAATTTAGCATGTACTTGGGGGAGCATGATCAATATTCAGCTATTGAAAGTCATCATTTTTTGTCAGCCCTTTACCCTTGATGTCAAAAGGGGAGAGTGACTTGGTGTTGTTGTTGCCATCAAGTCCAAAGGGGGAGATTTTTGGCATTATAATGTATGTGTTGTACTTGATGGAAACCCACTTGTAGCAGAACAACTCACTTGTATACGGTAACTAGATGAATCTACAAAAGATATATCAAATGTGACAGAGTGTAGATGAAAGATCACAGTATAGCAGGGAAACAACAAAGAATTACATATCAGCCTTCACAGAATGAAGAAAGAGAGATTTACGCAGTTTCACCATTGTCCAAACCACGTATACACGCAGATTCACAGTATACAAGTCACGTATACATACACACGCACTTTCACAAAAGGAAAAGCATGTATACCTTGGAAAACTAAGTTTTTGGTTCGAAGTATTTGGTCCATGGTATTTTGATCCATGGTATTGGTCCAAGGTATCTAGTCCGAGGTATTGACCCTAGGTATTTGGTCCAAGGTATTGGTCCTATGTAGTTTTCGTCCATGGTATTGAGTAAGGCCTAAGACTATAAAAGGAGGAGAAGATCATTAGGAAAAGGTGTGCAAGTATCGAATATCTGATGAAGTGTGAGATCTAGTATGCAGGTTATTGGGTTATGGTGCATTGCTGGATATGAACCAAGGATGAACCTTAACAGATGATGAGGAACTAGATATAATGATGGATCGATATCTTAAGGCGTAAAATGAATTATCATTATGTGTTTTTGCTCATGAATATTCTAAATCTGAATATTGACTCATATATTATTCTGTAAATGATATGATCTGGGTATAACTAAAGTTTGGAATAGCTGCAGAATTATGAACTAATGTTTGCAGATGTATACATTGGTTGGCTTTGAGAAAAGCGCGTATAAATGCAGGTTCGACACATGAAAGTAGCGTATACCTCATAAAATATATTTTAGTTACTGTTGTTTGCTTTTGCAGAGTTCTGGGTTCCGGTTTGGTCTCTGGATTACTGTAGTCTAGTGACAATATTTAGAATGATCAGATTGATGGGTTGATTCGGTTATGGTTGGTTCAAAAGGTGATTGGTTGATGCAGATGTATATGATGATTGAATTACACTTGTGATGTTGTTGATGGATCCAGTCTGAAAATTTATGAAACGTGGTCCCTGGAGGAAGAAAGAAGGTCATATCCTTCTGTAGGTCAGCACCTATGTACTAGTAAACATATCGGCTAGTACAAGAGATAGGGAGTTGTAGCTCCCTTCCAGTAGAAGCTGGAAAACAAGAGAAGGTTGTAGCCTTCTCCAGGTAGAAGCCTGTGTACTGGTATAAGACTGCACCAGTACAAAAATTGTAAATAGATTTTCTTATTATTAAAAGAAGACAGAGATGACAGCAACAGGTGGTTTTCACCCACATTGAGTTTCCACCTTATATCTTGGTATTCATGTGTGTTGCTTATGTGTGATGCTTTATTCTGCTTTTACTGCACTGTCTAATGAATTCCTGATATACTGGTTAAAGTTCAATGAATGATAATTTGGGTAAATCAAAAAGATCTATGCATATACGCTGGTTGCCTTAAGTACAGTTGATACACTCTAGTTCACTTAGTTGAAGTGGTGTATACAAATCAGTTTTGAAAATTAAAGTATTGATCTGATAATACTCATTCATCCCCCCTAATAATATTTCCAACACATGGACTGATGTTTCTCTTCCCAGAGTTGTAGTTCTCGGATAGATATTTCTAACTAGATATTGTGTGTGTCAAACCGAGATCGTATGCCAAAGTTACGACCGTGGGAAGTTGATGTACCAATTGACCGAAACGGGGCCCACAGTTTCACATTTCATCTTCTAGGGTTAGGTTTTTGGATGTTTAGGGTTTTCCATTGTTTCTCAATAATAAATAAGCCTTTGAGCCTCATTATAACACAATTCAGAGGCATGTAGCCACCACATCTCTTCTCAGAGATAAGCTACCATTTCCCTAGCTGGTTTATTTCCAATTCTATTTGTAATCATATTTTAGTGTTTCATATTAATGAAATTAAGTATTATTTCTGCTGCATTTCTATGTTTATGGTTATCTCGGTAATTTGTTGCGTTCCTTTTTAAATCTGGATCTGTGGTATCAGAGCAGTCTTCTTTTTCTTTTTTTTTCTTTGCATGTCCCCAACGAGGTCGGGATATAAGGAGTTAGGGCTTGAACTAGTCGAACCTTTGCAAGACCAGCCTCACAAATCTCAATGACCTCCCATTGCGGATAAAAAGAAAGATGAGGGGGCAGGAGATCCTATCAAAATCTTGCTCAAAGAAGCCCTAGAGAAACAAATTAACGTGATGATGGACAACTTTGCCCAGATCCTTCAGCAACTACCCAGGGGCGACGCATCAGCTTCCAACAACTACTCTGGAAACACCACACCTTTTAAGGTACAAGTTAATTATGAAATCCCCATATTTGAGGGTCAGATAGACGTAGATGCTATTGATAAATGGTTAAATCTGCTAGAGGGCTATTTTTCTATTCATGATTTTTCTAGTCTGGAAAAGATTATTTTGACTCTTCTCAAAGCAGCCCCCCACGTCAAGGACTGGTGGGAAACCTACTGCGAGCAGAAGGATGAAAGTACAGGCTCACTATTTTTAATCGCACCCACTTGGAATTCATTCCGAGATACCATCAAGGAGCAGTACTACCTTGTCGGAAGCTATGACAATCAATACATAAAGTGGACCATGCTGCGGCAGGGAAGGGACCAAGACGTTCCGGAGTTTACCAATATTTTCCATACCCTTCGCACAAAGTTGGGTATCAAGGATTCGGAGCAGCATTTGGTACTCAAATACTGCAACTTCTTGCACAAGTACATCCAGGAATAAATAGAATTCCTGAACATATCCTCGCTCAGCACAACATACCGATATGTCGTCAAGGTTGAGAAAAAGTTTAAATATAAGAAGCGAGACTTTGGATCTGCAAATCTGAAGCAAGGGAAAGGTGCCCCCAAACTGCAGAACAAAGGACAAAGCCAAGGCAGGGTGGCCCAAGACAATTCGCCAAAGCTGCAAGAAAAGAACAACGTCATGAAGCCAAAAAAGGGACACGGGAAAGTGGTGTGAGTTCCATAAGAGCTCCACTCACAACACAAGTGAGTGTCGGACCAAGCAGTCACTGGTGGCTAAGCTAAAGGTTTCAGAATCAGATGCATGTTCCGACTTTGAGTCAAAACCCGACAAGGGTAATGACAAAGGGAAGCAGATTATCGATCTAGAGCCCAATGCCACCGTTGCCACCACAAAGATCCAGAAGCAGGAACCTGAAGATCCAGAGGAGGAGGAGCATCTCTTCCACTCCCAAATGTGGGTAAAGGGCTCCCCGCTATAGTTCATTCTCAATATTGGGAGCCAAAAGATCCTCACTTCGGTTGAGGTCATGAAGTGGATGGGCTTACCGACCATAGCACATCCACAACCGTACACCATCGGGTGGCTTCACCAAGGACAGAATCTTGGCGTGAGCCAGTAGTGTCACCTTCCATACAACATCAAGCCCTTCACAGATGAGGTATTGTGTGAAATTTCTCCCCTTGAAGTTTGTGATATATTATTAGGACAACCATACTTGTGGAAGTGACATTCTGTGTATGAATCAAGGCCCCGTGTTGTTATTTTTACTTTGGGAAATAAGTTGTACATGATACCGGAGGTAGCACCACCTACCGCCATCTCTTTGGTTACTGCAAAACAATGCAGTGAGCTCATTTCCAAAACCAAGAAATTTCTTTTCTTGACGATACACCCCCAAGGAAAGAAGAAGACGGTTGCCACAACCTCCAGATAGGGCCCCTCTGTACGAAAACTACAGATGGACAAGGTCATGGAGGAGTACGAGGATGTCTTCACCTCCCCCACAGGGGTTCCTCTGCATTGTCAGGTCAAGCACTCCATCGATCTGACCCCAGGTGCGTCGCTGCCCAATGGACCAATCTATCGACACTTTGTTCTGGAGAACGATGAAATCAAGAGGCAGATTCAGGAGCTGCTGCAGAAAGGTCACATCTATTCGAGTTCAATGCCCTGTGGGAGCCCAATCGTGTTGGTACAAAAGAAGGATGGGACTTGGAGACTCTGTATTGACTATCGGGCGCTGAACAAGATCACTGTCCGTAATAAGTACCCGATCCAATAGATTGATGACCTCCTAGAAGAACTGAAGGGGGAAAAATATTTCAGCAAGATTGATTTGAAGTCAAGATATCACCAGTTACCAATCGAACCCTCCGATTTGTGGAAGACTACCTTCAAAACCAAGGAGGGCCTTTTCGAATGGTTGGTTATGCCTTTCAGATTGACGAATTCTCCTGCAACATTCATGAGGCTAATGGATGACATCTTGTGGCCATTCATCAACTCATTTGTAGTGGTATACTTGGATTACATCTTTATCTTCAGCCAAAGTTGGGAAGAGCACCTCCACCACATCCGACAGGTTCTCCAAACACTGGGGAAACACAAGTTATGTGCCGATTTGGAGAAATGCACTTTTGGCATGACCCAGGTTCAGTATCTGGGATACATTATTGATAAACAGGGGGTGCATGTGGATCTAGCCAAGATCCAAGTCATTCAGGATTGGCCATCTCCAACCACTCTGACAGAGCTCTGCAACTTTCTAGGTCTTGCCAACTTCTACCGCAAGTTCATGTTGGGATTTTCTCATATCACTTATCCCTTGAGTCAAGTCACCAAGGGTGGAGCGAAAGAAAAATTCTTTTGGTCTGAATCTCAACAGAAGGCATTCATAGAGTTAAAAGATCGCCTTTGATCGGCACCAGTGCTCACATTCCCAGACTTGCAACAACCATTTGAGGTCGAGAAAGATGCCTCTGACTATGCTATTCGGGCAGTCCTTACTCAACACGGGCTTCTAGTGGCATATCACAGTGAGACCCTTTCAGACACAGTCCAAAAGTATCCCACTTATGAAAAAGAGATGTATTCCATTATGCAGGCCTACCGACAATGGAAGCATTACATTTTGGGGAAGGAAACAGTCATCCACACAAACCACCGACCCCTGCAGTTCATAAATACCTAAGGGAAATTGCAGAATGATCACCATCAGAATTGGTCCACATACCTGCAACAGTTCCATTTGAATATCAAGTATAAGAAGAGCAACACCAATAATGTTGCAGATTGCCTCAGTCGACCACCGATCATGGCGTTAACCACCATGTTCAACTCTTGTGGGCACGAGACTTCTAATTGGCCACTTCTCTACAAAAGAAACCCAGAATTTGGCCACACATACCAGACACTCTTGGAGGGTCAGCATGTTCCAATTTTTCACCTTCAGGATGCCCTCTTATGCCACCTGGGTCACCTTTGTGTTCCTTCGAGCGAGGATGCCAAGATCATTTGGGAAGCACACTACAGTGGGGCTGCTGGGCATTTCGATGTCGATAAAATGGTGGCAGTACTGCAAAAGTATTTCTATTGGTTGAATCTTTGACAGGATGTCGGGAAGTACATTAGATCATGCACTGCCTGTGTCATTGCCAAACCGACCATCAAGAATCAAGGCCTCTATACCCATATGCCTACCCCTAGTCGACCTTGGGAATCCATCTCCATGGATTACATGTCAGGCCTTGCTTCCACTAAGCATGGAAATCACTGCGTTTTTGTGGTCATCGACAGGTTCTCAAAGATGGCCATTATGGTGTCCAACAAGAATAATATCACAGCAGGAGTCGCCGCTAAACTCTTCTTTGAATGAGTGTGGGTAAACTTTGGGATCCCATAGTATATCATCTCAAATCGAGACAGTAGGTTCCTCAATACATTTTGGTCCAGTCTGTAGTCGATGTTAGACACGAAACTCACTAAGTCCACAACTTTCCATCCTCAAACTGATGGCCAGATAGAGGTTGTCAATAGGATGATCGTACACATTCTGCGCATGTACAACTCAAAGAATCCACGCACATGGTACGAGAGCCCCCCCTATGTTCAACACAACTACAATCGGGCTCTCCACAGCTCCACTGGCCACAACCCTTTTCAGGTGGGCTTGGGATTCCAGTCACTATGTCCCATTGATGTGGCCATGCCATTTGCAGCTACTCACGCAAATTCGGCTCATGTCCAGTCCGAAATAGATAAGGCAAACAACTTCATTAAGCACATCCAACATATTCGCCAGTAGATCCATGACATTCTAGAGAAATTAAATTCCAAGTAAAAGCAACGACATGATCAACATCAGGTGCCACACAATTTTCAGGTGTGCGACAAAGTCTGGTTACATTTGTAAAAGGAACACCTTACCGAAGGATATCGAAAACTCAGACCACTCCGATATGGTCATTACACCATTACCAAGGCTATGGGAGACAATGCATTTGAGCTCAGCATTCCCCCATTCCTTGGCCTGCACCCAGTGTTCAATGTGGACTACCTTTGGCCATACTTTCCACCATTACTAGAAACATCTTACATTGCAAAACAGCTCATATCCACAGAGTTAAATCCAGATTGCATGGAACAAGCTACCACTGATCGAATCATGGAAACGCAGATCAGGCACACTCGCCAACAGAATATCCAATTGTATCAAGTTTTCAAAGCAGGCCAACTCCTTCACCAAGGCAAGTGGCTTACCAAGGACCAAGTTTAGCAGTTTCCTCATCTCATGGAGGAACTCAACGTAATGGGGACCATTGCTTCCTAAGGGGGGAGGAATGATCTAGGTGGATATTGGTGGCCACTTGCCAAGTCCACTTGGACCCCCACCATTGTTTCTTTCAGCTTTTCAGTTTCCTTAATTGTAGCATAGTTTACTATTTTTAGCAGTTTTTCAAGTCCTGAATTTCTGGAGCCGTTTTGAGGCCCTAAACGACGTTTTTGGAAAAACTGGGAGCAACATAAGTCCATGGACTGCTCTTGCCAAAGTTGTAGTTCTCGGATAGATCTTTTTAACTAGATATTGTGCGCGTCAAACGGAGATCTCATGCCAAAGTTACAACCCCGGGAAGTTGATGTACCAATTTACCCAAATATGGCCCACAATTTGGCGTTTCATCTTCTAGGGTTAGGTTTTTGGATGTTTAGGGTTTTCCATTATTTCTGAACAATAAATAGGCCTTCGAGCCTCATTGTAACACAATTCAGAGGCATGTAGCTACCACATCTCTTCTCAGAGATAAGTTACCGTCGCCTTAGCTGGTTTATTTCCATTTCTGTTTGTAAGCATATTTCAGTGTTTTACATTAATGAAATTAAGTATTATTTCCGTTGTATCTCTGTGTTTATGGTTATCTCTATAATTTGTTGCGTTCTTGTTTAAATCTGGATCAGTTGCATCCAGGTACATTGATTTGACACCTCTATCCAACTCATATGATAACATGTGCATCATCATCTTAAGTGCAGCCAGACCAGCAACACACTGAGGCATAGTGTCTGCACTGATGTCCAAGTATGCACTAGTGGCTAAGCGCATCAACTCATCAAAGTACATGTCCAGCTCCAGTCAGACTTTGCTGTTTGACTTTGCCTCAATGAGTGTGTCCATAGATGGGAGCACATGCGTGCGCACAATGACATACATGCTTTCGAACACCCATAAATGAGAAGCCTAAAAACTGGTGATGAGCTTTAGGAGTTCCTCATAGTTTTGAATCTGACTCCAGATGCGTGCCTTCAACTCTACTGCCTTGGGCTTCATCAGCTTTGGCAAGTGCAATGGGGCTCCTTTGTACCTCACTGCCCATGTTTTCATGCGATCAACAATAGTGTGTATATTTGACAAGATGTGTGCTCTCTTAGCACAACGCTGCTTCCAACCATGGATTTGAACAACCGACTTATGAATGGTGCTGAATCTGGAATACAACATCCGCATGATTGTTTCGAGAGATGATACTTCATCCAGTATCAATCTCTTCAACTCTGCTCTGGATGATGATGTAACCTATTCTCCTCCCTTCTTGGCTGCTTATAACTCCTTAGCCATGTGCTTGTTCTCTGCTATCAAGAATCGAGCGCTCGAGTTGGTGTCTTAGGAATATGCTTTGGTAGCATTGGCCAATGCTGCTGGATTCGTGTGCACATCAGATACGATCACTCATTCTTCAAACTATGTAGGCGATATGTGAACATCCAGAGTGGGCACTCTACGTGACTGTACAACTATGTGTTGCGACTCGTCGAAATATATGTTGTGCATCTCCGCTTCTGGATTGTCTTCAAGGATCTTTGTGTCTCCTTGATCGCTTGGGACTTGCTCTACTTCTGAATCTGTGGAAACTGGTGGGGTGACCTCTTGGTTTCGAGGCATGAGGTCAATATCCTAATCTGACTCTAGTTGCACCCTATAGGTATCCATATGTTCTATCATTTGTTTAATCTCTTGAGCTAAGTCCTACTCCTGTGACTACTCACCCTGTCTGCTTTTTTCCAGCTACTTGGATGATTCTATAACCTGTATGGGCACAGTTTCATCAATTTGTGCATGTTGCACCTCTTGTTGTGTCTGTGCCCACTGCACTCCCTTCTCTCTTTTGCGCAACTCCTTCTCTTCCCGGAGTTGTTGCTTCAACTCTTGCAACTCCTTTTATGTTTCCTCCATCTTTTGTTTCTCTCTTTGCCTTTGCGCGATTCGCTTGTCGCGCTGTCACCTCTTAGCCTTAATCTCCAAAGCTGCTTTCATCACAAGTGGAACAACTTTGAACTTGCGACTTTGTTCTGCCTCTGTCATATCAAAAACCTTTCTCTTACCTTTTTAATGCACAGGTATGTTACCCTCTGTTGCTAATGATGATGGTGCTCTCTGAGATGCTGCTTCTTTCTACTTTTCCAACCACTCTACAGCTATGCCGATTGGTTCATTGAGCCTGGAGAAGTGATAACAATATATCCATGGGTCTTCCTCAGGCCATTGACACACCTCATGGATCCAAGGAAACCACACTCTCACACTGTGGTCCTTTACCAAGCAATGTAGGTTATACAGATTGAAACTTATGGTGCTGAAGGTGAATCTCTTGAACTCTTTCATCTCTACCTCAACATGCTTGAGATTTTGTATCTCATACAACACTATCCGCAAAGGAAGAGTGGGACAAGGTGCCTTTCTCTTCCTGTGTAGTCACACTAACAACCCTGTTGAGATGTGATATGACACTTCTTACATGACAAGCTTGTCCATGGAAAACTTCGGTAAAACATGCGGAGCCTTCTCCATATTTTACATCCGTATGAAGGTGCCAAGGGATGAGGCATACCATTCTGCTATGTCGATCAATGCCTTAATTGTTGCTTGTGACATGCAAGGTGGATCTTGCTCAAACATCATCTTGTACACCAGGGTGACAAAGTGGTTTGATAACTGTGTGATAACTCCGCAGAAACTACATTCAGAGAACAATTTGTAATAAGTGTGTATAGAGGTTTACGAAGGTGTGCATGCCCAACTCAAGCCTAGGAACTGCTGACAAGCACAAACTGCATCCAAGTTGTAAGCGGACATGTATATCTCTGCTTGCTGACCTTTGGGTGGATGTTGGTCTTCTGTCACCTGTTCCTTCAACCTGAGAGCCAATATGTCGGACCAGTTGCAAGGTCTTCCTTTACTGGCTAGTTGGTCCAACACGATCACCTAGCTCTACGGAAGGTTTCTGTGCTCTCTTGTTCGTATAAGAAGCATGCAAGGATGACCAAGTACTAATATGCCTTCCACAGTATCTTAGTCTTGTAAACTTGGCTGGATGTTGTCTTGAACTTGGCTGGCTCCTTTGCCCAACTCTTCAATATATCCCTTGAGTTTGCACTGCTACTAGGTTTGCTGAAGGGTTTCTCCATTGTGATCATCGGCTGTGGAAAGTGATACATCTCCTGAAAGTCCTTCACCCTGAAAGTCCTTCACCCTGAAGGTAGCAAACTTTGTCTTGCTGACACTGCTCAACATCATCGTCTCGGGATCAATGTACGAGACAATCAAGTGGATCATGTCTGCACATGGAAATGTGAGATACCTGCATGCAATCCGGTACAAGCCAAACTTGTGAATGTTGACATAAACCTTGCATTTTCTAGATTTTCTTCAAATGTGCTTGAGAATATATCATTGATGTCCTGCCATTTCATCTTGATGTCCTTGTCTATGAACAACTTGGTGTCTTCGTAGATAAGTAAGATCATAGACACTTGTTCAACTACATCTCCAGTTGCACTTTCGACGTTGTACTTTGACCTTGCTCTCTTGGAGGCCATTGAACCTGTCTGCTGAGAGACAGATGAACATTTTTGATACCTAGAGAGATAAAAACACTCATGGCAAGCAAACTATCAGTTGAAAACCAAAATCAACTTGAGGACTGACATGCAACATACCTCGGTGACTGACTGGGAAGATTGCGCAATTTTCATCTGGAGGCTGGGAGAATGACTGCCAAAACTGTGCAAGGCATAGTGTGGGTTATCAGGAGGCTGACTAACTGCTAGAACTATGCAATTCACAATCCATCCTGGTATGCTAAGGACTAAAACTGCGTAATGGGCAGTTTCAGTCAACAATTACATGAAAACCCACAAACTGCATTACGTAATTTCTAGGGTCAGCAAGGCACTTCCTCCCAGAATTGTGCAATGCAAGCCCGAAGGTTAGTGCTGGCTAGATTTGCGCAATTTGTGGAGGGAAGGAAATGCCTTCATTCTCATAAATGTGCATTGTTGTATGGGCGAGGCAAGGTCTGGGCCAAGGCAGCCCAGACCCATCGATGGGTGATTGAAAACATGAAAAGGTTTGAATGCATGGTGAGACTAAGTGTAAGCAAGAGTGAATGATTATGCATGCAAACAATGAGTGCAAGATTCAGAAAACGGGAAAGCAAGCATGTGTGTGAAGCGAGTTGCCAAAACGACGACCGTTAGTGCAGAAACAATGTCATGCATGCGACACCGGTGAGATGCAACGAAAACTTAAAACAGTGCTTCTAGAGGCTGACATGCATTAAAATGATAGGAGGCATTCAAAAAAACCAAGCAAACAACATTCACACAAAGAGAAATACAAAAAGCGACAAAAAAGAAACAAATGACATGAAAGCAAACTTACCTAGAAAAAGCTAAGCTCAATGTGTCGAATACTCCTATATGCGATGTGGGATGTCAAAGCTCCAAGATCGATGTGAGGAATGAGATCTGCAGCGTCGAATAAATAAGTTTGATAAGGATGAGGCTTATGGCACACATGCCAAAAATCTAGGAAAAAGTGACACTTGGAGGGAAGTTTCTAACTATCTTTGCATGTAACCTCCAGCTGCTAAAAATAGATCCCTAAAATCCAGGGATGTTTTGTTTCTTTTTTGCTTTTTTCTTTTTTCTTTTTTTCAGGAAAAGCAACCCATGCATGAAAATCAGGATTTCTTAGTCATGGAGGGAATCGGTCAACCTGAAAGCACATGGAATAGTCTTCAAGCCTGGGGATGAGATTTGCAAAGTTTTTGGGGGGAGAAAGACTAGTTGTCCCTCATGCATTATGCAATTTCTAAGACTGAAGCCCTGGCTGTCAGTCAGAATTGCGCAATTTTTGAGCTGAAGCCCAAAGTTGGGTTGGGTTGCGCAGGTTTTGGAGCCTAGCAGGTAGCCCAGCAGGACAATGCAATTTATGGAGGGAAGATTGGTTCCCCTCCAGAAAATTTCCTAAGTCTTGAAACGGCCTGTGGTGGGAGACAAACAAGTTGACATGCACAGGCTGATAGGCCACTGAAACTCAGTTGAAGCCTATGTACTTACTCAATGCAAGACATGCTGCTAAGGATGGTTGGTAGGGAGGCTCCGAAATGAAGCTAAGGGAAAATTTTTAAGGGTGGTTGTAGCCGCTACGACACAATTTTATTTTTACCTTTCTTGTTGTTAAGTAATGATAACACTTCTTCCTTGATTTATTAAGTGCATGATGTAACTGGGTTGTGGTCTTCTTCTCATTATTTGCAATAATTCATCAGCTTCTTGAGGCCAGGATTTGTCTTCAATGGTTTCAGATTCTTCAATACATACATAAGTGGGTTGTTGTACTTTGTCATTACCTTCTTCTATACCTTATTTAGTGGATTGTGGCCACATTAACCTATAGTACTACCTAATTTCTTCAATACTCCACCGCATCAGAATACTATGAACTTCTTCAGATGTATCAATTGTTGTTTCAATCTCCATGTCTCTTGCATCATTCTTGGATTCTTCATTTTTCTCCTTTTCAAGAGCTTTCACCATTATAGATGCTGCTTTCAAACCTACATCAGTATGTTCAAAATATTTCTCAAGCCATCTTTCAATTAGCTTTATCTCTTCATCATAATCATGCTTAACATCTTCAAACTTGTTTGTTCCTTTAACCGCTACTATAATTTCCTCATCACGTTCTTCCACTTGATAATCAAAAGCAAACAATAATTTATCAATCAACTTCTTTCAAAGATAACCTGCAATTCATTTTCATAAAACAAATATCCATTATCAAATTTAATTGCAAATTCATCAGTTGTTGTCTATTCATTCACAACTTTTTCCACTGCAATCTTTGCACTTAGTTATAGATTTGCTACTAAAAATTCACATTCATCTTCATCGGTTTTCTCAATGCATTTCATTTCGGGATGATTCAAATCAATATTTGGCATTCCATATTCTGTCTTTACCCTATAATAATTCCTCCTAATTATTTAAAATTCTCTTTGGAATTGTTTGAGTCTTATTTTTCGACCCATCACTATGTCACAAAGCCAAACCTGCAGCAAACAGATTCTGAGAAACCCAATCACCAGTCATACCCAAAAAACTACACTGCACCTCACCACACCTCCCTTACATCAGGTGTGCACCATCTTGGGCCACCAGAGTCAATAACAACATGTATAAACACAATTTCAGCGATTGCATTTGATTTCTCTTTTTCACAATCAAATATTCAACCTCGACACTTATGGAGTGAGGTTTAAGTTTTCTTGTGATGGTTTTCAGTTTGGTAACAATACAACATACAGACTCTAAACATTGTCAGAAATGACAAAAGAACTATTTTAGCACAATCCATTACCTTCCAACTCACCAGTCTGCAACTCTACCTCATCAAACGTGACCGAGCCAAGAGAGTTTTCCTGGAGTGCATTGTAAACTAAAGGATGGGGTGTATCTCCACCTTACCTGAATGACATATGTCACCAAAAATGTGTCACATACACCAATGAATCACACTCGTAGCATGGCTCCTTTTTGCTTACAACCTTCATGAAGAGGTCTAGGGTGATTGTCATCTCTGTAAAATTGTTTCATTGCCTAGCACCGGGTAGCCATGGGACAACTGGTTCACCTTCGTTGGTATCCAATTCTCCTCCCCCGTGAGCCCAGAAGAGCCCTGTCACTTGAACAAAATCTCGATCAATTACGTGCTTCAAGTTTGGCCAGATTCGTAGTGTTGGACTGCAAGCTCCTTCCTCTTTGTTTTGTGTGGGAGAATAGAACTGTTTTAAGCTATGTGGTATCAGAGTCTGGGGAGCTTTGATACCAATTTGAAAATTAAGGAAGAAAAACATGAATGAAATAATTAGCTCCCAAATAAGGCTAGCTCACCATGAGAATGTCTGTACATGGCACTTATATTCATCAACAAGAAACTTGATACATATATAAAATTATAAGTTTGTTAAGGAGTTTGAACAACTCCCTAACAAATAAGATATGAATCCTAATTAAAATAGCTCAATCTCAACAAACGACCAGAAATGACTATTAATAAATTAATCTAGAGATAACTAGATTTCTCCATTATTTCCCAATTTTATTAGGTTGAGATTTGATTAAACTTCGATTACATCTCATAAATGTATATATTACTAAACTCTATACAAATCGATTCATCTACATTAAGTTATAATTTAATCATTTTAGGTTTTGATATTTTCACAGTAATAAAATTCTTAATAAATTTGTATTTTTTATTTCTTACGCAATTTAAATAGACAAATAAATTAGATAATTAAAATAGTATATACGAATCATTTTTAACCTGTAGTTCTCATGTTTATATCGTGTTTATTTCATACAGTGACTCGAAACATTCGCTTCACATCGAGATGTGGCATCTATAACGTCGCAGCCCAAGCTGCACCACAGAAAGCTTGACAACTTCGATTACACATGACAACTTAACTACAATCTCTTGGCCAAACCATCGAATGTACGCGAAATGCGGCCATCCAATTGGATTGCGGAAAGATGCGGTATGTGCTTGGTATCTTAAAAGCATCTATATTCTTGATGCCCGGTATATTTCTCGCATCTACTTCGCATGAATTGCTGTCCACAGGTCCCGGCCTTTTGTTCGATGTCAAACTTCAGTACAATATACCACGTGGGTCGCTAAGAGCTCCCCCAACATATATTTATACATCCGATGGTGTTACTAGTGTCAATCACATCTGGGAACTTAGGCAGATAAATAATTTCTTTGGAGCTGAAGGATATGGAGGGACTGGATTTTCTAATGTCGAATCTTCGGCCCCTGAGTCCCTTATTGGGTTATGCAGTAGCCCGTGTTTCAGAAGTTCATACCAGTTACTGGACCTGCACTGGTTTGATTTTGATTATTTTCTTGAGTTTATGGGGATTCAGAGGAATCAAGGGTTTCCAAATTGGCTTCTCATGGTGGGGCAAACAAGCCAATGTGAAGATTATGCTCCAGTCCTCTTCCTCCTGCAATTCCAATCATACTGCCTTTGTTGATGATAATCGCAGCTTATGCAGAAGTATGTGTGTGGACGATTTCAATGTGTTCACATACAGGGGAGGTGGTCTGGCGGAGAGAGGCGTATACCCAAGGAGGTCTAAGAACAGCAGTAAGAGTTCATCCATCATTGATAGCTTAACGCTCTGCGATTCTGCAGAGGCTATGGATAATTGTGTAGAAGCTCCTTCTGCGTGTTTCTTGCAGACTAAAATGATGTTTATCATTGAGAAATCATCAGCGATGTCTGCTGCCAAATCTGTGCCATCTCCTCTGAGATTTGGGGAAAAGGAATTGGAATCATTCGCCTCAGATCAGCAACTGGATTGTTTGGCTGGAAGTTTGAGTAGATTTTCTAAGCATGAGAAGCTCTGTTCAGCAGATGAAATTGGGGTGAATAAATGCAGAAGTATAGGTCAGGAGCCTATGCAGGATTGCAGAGGTAAGATTACTTTTGCTTCAGATTTTCTTTATGAGGTTGAATATGAGCAAAAATGCAAAGGGGTTTTTTTGGTTGTGAATGATGGTGAGTCTGGAGGCAGACTGCTTGGACCGTGCTTGTCAGATAACTGTGTTGACCTAGGTCTGTGGCGAAGGCTTGTATCATTTGAAATTCAGTTTGGGTGGGACAGACTGCAGTCTTTAAGGTTGGGTTATGATTGGAATTGGAATTGCTGCACAGGCGGGTCTGGATTGAATTTCGATAAATTTTCGAAATATTTAGTCCGAGACATTAATGTCCCTAAGGTCTCAGACAGGTCAAAGAGAAGCGTTGTGAAGCTCTTCTGCCTTCAAGAGGCTGCTGTATCTTCAGTTGACATTGTATGGAATATGGGTTTATCAGCTACCAGCACAATCGATAGCACTGTCCGCCTCTGGGATATTGAGATGGGTAAATGCCTGAATAAAATCATGCTCAACGACTATGGAATTGTGGGCACTCATATTGAGAATAGCCCTGGATTTCTATTAAGCGGTATGGTGATCAAAGAGGAAAATCCCTCATTGTTTGTGTGGGATCCTAGGGACTCCCTCAAGCCTCTAAATTTCTCTGTGGGAAATATGTCAACATTTCACAGTGTACAGTTTAATGACAATAAGGTTTGTGTTTCTGATTGTTTTAATGAGCGGCTGTTTGATTTAAGGATGACAGCTGGTTTATCGCTAGTCGAAGTATGCCATGGAAAGCTGTCTTCTTCTATGTGGCCAACAGAGAATACTTTTTTGGAAGATTTTCATCTTCATCAATCATTATGAAAAAGATGAAGATGGAATTGTAGATTCTGTAAAAAGCTGGAGGTCTTGAAGATATTATTGACCAATTTGTAGAAGCTCTCTCATGGTTCTTGCACATTGTTGATGTACGGAATTCGATTTTTTGTGCAAGTTGTCTAATGGCTGCCTCCTCTACATTGTAGAAATACGAGTTTTGTTGGTTTCTGCTTCTGTGCTCTAGGTCCATCAGATACAAGGGCGACGTCCATCAGATACCAGGGCGATGAAGGATGCTGCATCGAAGGAGGCAGAGCGAGGAAGAGGAGGCGGGGGGAGGCAGATCCCCGTGGCTGCAGCCATCAGGGAGCAGGACGCAGGTCGTGCAGAACCTCAGTAGTTATGTGCTCCCTAATGCATAGAGCACACAGACAATTAGTTATGTGCTCCCTAATGCATAGAGCACGCAGACAATTGGTATCAATTCATCAATAATATCCTTGAAACCTAAGGAATCACAATTTCTTTAAACCATAGAGAGTGATACTGTATGTTTTGTGATACTGTACGTTAAAACATAGAATAAACACAATTATTTTACCCTATAAACTCAAATGGAAAAACCATCTTTGCATGAGTGTTGGGTTTCTCATTTTGAAAATCTCTGGTCCAATGTGACTCTTTGATTCTTTATGCATCTTCCTCAATGTGACTCTTTAACTCTTTATGCATCTTTCTATAGATAAATTTAATACATATTTTAAAATTATTAAATTATGTAAAAAAAATTCTTGGCTTCTTTTAACCATTTAAAATTCCGACACGGTTAACCAACAAATTTCACAGAAACTTAAGTAAGGATTTCTTTATTTTAAAAAAAACAAGCTAAAATATAATATTTTTGAAAAACAAAACAAAATAAACAATGATGGAGAATCACAACACCCAGATTTATTTGGAAAACTATGTTGGGAATTTCTGATAATTCCAAACAAATAAGTGAACATAGAACAATGCTCTGTTTTTGCAGGATCTTAACACAACGGAAACTAAAATTGTTTTGCTGCAGACAAAGTTTCAGCAACACAAAAAAAAAAAATCTATTTATTAACAGGAAACCAACTGTTACATAAATCATCTTCCTCACACAGAGGGATTTCACAACTGCTGTTACAAAAATATCTTCCTCACACAGAGGGATTTCACAACTGCTGTTACAAAAACATCTTCCTCTTAACAGAGGGATTACAACCAGGGAACGCTTCAGTTCCACAAATAAATTTACTCTGTCTCTACTTTGAGATTTTACACTGTTGTGTGTAAAAATCTCTACATTCACGCTGCTCTTCACAATGGCGCTCAAGCTGTAATATCTCTGCACTGTTGTACATTACAGACTCTGTCTTCTCCTAAAAAACATTACATTGTTGTGTGTAAAACTTTCAATATATGTGCATTGCTGCGTCTCACATCACTTCTCTATCACTAGATTGTTGTGCATAAAACAACTTCTTACATTACTCTCGCGCTACTGCGCATTACATTTCATGTTCTCTCAACAAAACAAAATTACCCTCGCACTACTATGATTCTCCTTACAAACTCTGCACTGCTGTGCGTTAACAAAAAAAACTCTTGCATATGCGCTACTGCGCCATTTCTTTCTCACAATAGACAACTAACTAGAAACATGACCATATAATAGGATAATGCAATCTTACTTGCCATACTCCCGTGTAATAAAAAACATTAAAATTAAAGACTTTACCTACATTCTACCAACCATCGTAAATTTCATTAATTACTTCACATGGCGGTAATTTAATTTCTCGTCCTTCACAGGTGAAAATATCTTATCAGAATTGAATGCTTGCTGATCGGAAGGCTGTCAAGATTTGATTGAAGAAGGTGCGATATACGATAGCCAAGGGATCGTATCACAGATCGCGTTTGTGCCCCATTGTCTCCATTACGACCAGTGTCTTCTGCGATTGCGATTCTATGATGAGTTCCGATCGCAAATCGCATATCGCACTCATATGTTAAGGCTCCGCCCTTTCGCTCCCGCTGAATGTTGGGAATTTTTTATGATTCCAAACAAAACAGAACAGAACGAACAAAGAATGATGCTTTGTTTTAACACAAGATCTTAACACAATGGAAACTAAAAATTGTTTTGCTGCAAACAAAGTTTCAGCAACACACATAAAAACTTGTGTTCATTAAAAGACTGTTGTTACAAAAGATTGGTCTTCCTCTATCAGAGGGATTACAAAGGAACGCTTCAGTTCCACACACAATAAAAAAAAATACTCTGTCTCTCTAGAAAATTTTACACAGCTTTGTGTAAAAATTTCTTCAATACATTTACTGTTGTAAAAGAAACAGTCTTCTCGTTTCATTCACACTGCTACATACTTCATTTCAACAACAAAAAAACCTTTTCTGCACTACTGTGCATTACCAAGAGAAAATTACATTTACATTGCTGTGTATTTTCACATACGCTCTGCTGTGTTCTTCACTTACCTCTCTAAAAAACAAAAACATAACAATGCATATTAACTATACCATATTCCCGTGAACAATAAAAAACAATAAAATTAAAATCTTACCAACATTTACTAACCCACAGTAAATTACATTTACTGTTTTACTAACAAAAATGGCGGTCAAAATGTAATTTTCACTTCACGTCAAGTTCATTTGCTGCAGGCCTGTACATCAATCGTTGATTTCAATCGGACGGCTGAGATTGATTTGAAGAGGGTGAAATGTGCGATTTGTGATTTGGATCGCATCGCAGGATCACAATCTACGTAAGACACAGGGCAGAGCGTTAACATATGGGTGCGATTTGTGATTTGCGATCGGATCGCATCGCAACATCGCAATCGGCAGAAACTCAGGACGCAGCGAAGGGCACCAGGTCATGCATGCGATTTGCGATATGCGATAAGATCGCATCGCAAAGGTAAAGAAAAACAGTTTGTTGTTGCTGTTTAATTTTTTTTCTTTTGCTGCAGTTTGAAATTATATTTCAACACTCCCCTTTAATTTCAACTGCTAGGTTATCAGTCATACCCAGACATTTCCTCAAAAATTCAAAACTTTTCTGTCCCAATGGCTTGGTTAGAATATCAGTAGCCTGCTCCTGAGTTCTGCAATGTTGTAAAATTATTTCTCCATTGTTCACCAATTCTTTGATGTAGTGAAACTTTGTGTCAATATGTTTCGTTCTCTTATGAAACACAACATTCTTGGATAATGCAATAGCTGAGCTATTGTCACAAAAGATCACAGTTCCTTTTATTTTCTCTTGGCATAAACTTCTTAACATTCTTCTCATCCAAACTGCTTGACACGCTGCTGTTGTAGCTGCCACATATTCCACCTCTGCTATAGACAATGCTACAATAGGTTGTTTTTTAGAAGCCCATGAAATGTCTCCTGAACCCATGCGAAAAACATAACCGGATGTGCTTTTCCGATCATCTACACTTCCAGCGCAATCATTATCAGTGTATCGAATTAAATATGAACATTCTGAAGTAGTATATAAAATGCCAAACCTTTTAGTACCTTTAACATACCTCAGAATTCTTTTTGTTGCCTACCAATGTGCTTCTTTTGGCCTCTCCATGAATCTGGAAATTAAACTAACAGTGTGCATTATGTTCGGCCTAGTTGCAGTCAAATACATAAGGCTGCCAACTATGCTCTTGTACAAACTAGGATCAAAATCCTTGCTGCTGTCTTCTTTGCTGAGTTTTAATCCCATCACTGTGAGAGTGATTGTTGCTTTGCTCTCATGCATATTAAATCTTTCCAACACTTCATTAACATATTTCGCTTGTGAGATAAAAATCTCATTTCCATTTTTTTCTACTTCTATTCCTAAGAAGTATCTCAGCAAACCCATATCAGTGATTTCAAATTCTTCTTTCATGACTATTTTGAAATTTTCAATAAGGTATTCATCATTACCTGTGAAAATAACATCATCAACATATAACACAGCACTTAGTATTTTACCATCATTTTATTTGATATAGAGGATGGGTTCTCCCTCACACTTTTCAAATCCCTTTTCTAGTAGATAGGAATCTATCCTACTATACCATGCTCTTGGTGCTTGCTTCAGCCCATAAAGAGCTTTCTTCAATCTACACACTTTGTGCTCTTGGCCTTTTTTTTCATAGCTTGGAGGTTGTTCAATGTAAACCTCTTCCATTAAGACTCCATTTAGAAATGATGACTTCACATCCATTTGGTAAACTTTCCACTTGTTTTGTGCTGCTATGGACAACATTGCTCTCACGGTTTCCATTCTTGCAACCGATGCGAAAGTTTCCTCATAATCTCTCCCATACTACTGCTTATATCCTTTGACAACAAGACTTTCCTTGTGTCTTTCTATTTTGCCTTTAGCATTACTCGTGGTCTTGTAGACCCATCTAACTCCAATGACTTCATTTCCTTTTGGTAGTTCAGCCAAATCCCATGTCTTGTTTCTTTCTATGGCATTGATCTCCTCATCCATAGCTTCTATCCATTTCCTATCCTTAATTGCATCTTTGAAATGAACAGGATCATCAACATGACAATATAAAGCAAACAAAAAATTCATACATTCATCATAAATGTCACTTAAATTTCTAAACTTCTTACCTCTTTCATTTGGTGTACAAGTGCTTGAAGAAGCACTTGAATTTCCTCCTTGTAGTGTGCTTGGAGAAGCACTTTCATTTCTCCTCAAGGGTGTCGCTTGCTGCCCTTGTGTTAGGGCTGTTGTTTGGGGATGTATTTCAGCCCCCTCCTCATCATCTTCATCACGTGACAAAGAGCTTTTAACATTCACAATTTTCTCTATGCTTCCATCCCAAGCTTCCTCCTCAATGAATTGAACATCTCTGCTCACAAAAAACTTCTTGGTGGATGGGTTATACAACCTATAGGCTTTGGATTCCTCACTGTATCCAATGAAAATACATTTCTCTCCTTTGTTGTCCAACTTCTTCCTTAGCTGATCTAGAATGTGTGCATAAGCCACACATCCAAAAACTTTCATGTGGGTGACTCCTTTCTTTCTCCCACTCCATGCTTCTTTCGACACTCTGTTCATAACTGCTTTTGTATGGCATCTATTCAAAATATATGCTACACAATGTACAATTTCAACTCAATAATCATTTGGCAAATTCTTTGCCTTCAACATGATTCTTGCCATATCCATGATTGTCTATTCTTCCTTTCGGCAACTCCATTTTGTTGCGGAGTGTACCTAGTGGTAAACTGTTTATGAATTGCATTTTCTCTACAGAAACGTAGAAATTCTTTGGAGATATACTCACCTCCTCTATCAGTTCTTAGAACTTTGATATGCAGCTCACTTTGGTTTTCTACAAGTGCTTTGAAATTGTGAAATTTTTCAAACACTTCACTTTTGTTCTTCACGAAATACACCCAAGTTTTTCTAGTAAAATCATCAATGAATGTTAGAATATAGAGGCTGCCTGCAAGTGATGGAGTTTGCATCGGTCCACATAAATCTGAGTGGACAATCTCTTAGGGTGCTTTTGCCCTTATGCTTTTCCTTGATGGAAAACTTTCTCTGTGTTGTTTCCCCAAGATACAACCTTCACAAAGGCTGTTTGGTTTCTCTATCAATGGCAGTTCTCTTACCATTGTTTTTCTACTCAACAAGTTAAGACCTCCAAAATTGAGATGTCCAAATCTCAAGTGCCACAACCAATTTCATCCTTTGGTTCGCTTTGGAAAGCCTCTTGTGTAACTGCTGCAATTTCTACTCCATCTTTCAAATCTACTTTTATCTTGAGAGGGAACATCCTGTTCCTTGTCATCTTCACTTCAACAATACATTGTTTGCTGGGTTTTCTATCCATGATGGTGCATACATCATTCTCAAAGAAAAAATTGTAACCCTTTTGAACAAGCTGTCCAATACTTAAGAGGTTTCACTTCATTCCAGGAACATAATAGACATTTGCCATGGTTTTCTTTTCACCTTTCTTTGTTAGGATATTTACCTTTCCTTTTCCCATAACAGAAACTTTACTATCAGTCCACAATGAGACTTGTGACTTCACACTCTAATATAACTAAAAAACAGGGCTATGTTTCCTGTCATATGGTTACTGCACCCGGAGTCTAGAAACCATATATCATCACTCTTTGTTTCAGCTATATTACAGGCTAACAACAAATTTTCTTGGCTAATATTTTCTCTAGTGATATTTGCACTAGATCTATTACTCATATCATGCTGCTTCTTCCTACATTCATTTGCATAATGCCCATATTTTTTACAATAATAACATTGGACATTGGATTTTTCATACCTTTGTCCTTGAGCATGATGTTGTCCACTTTGTTGGCTGTTGCCTTGGCCTTGGGTCTGATTTGGATCGTTGCCTCTTCCTTGAGTGTTTGCTGGACTGTTTCTTCCACCTCTGTTTTGGCTTCTACCTCTTTCTCTCTTGTTTCCTTTGCCTTGACCTCTTCCTCTTCCAAATGACATCTGGGTCTTAAAGGCTTGCTCTAGAGATGAGTTTTCATTTCTATTCAATCTCTGCTTATGTGTTATCAATGATGCATGTAGTTCATCAACCGAAAAGTTTGTGCAATCATTTGTCTCTTCTATGGTGGTGACAATCACATCGAACTTTGAGGGTAGGACCCTCAATAGTTTCTCCACAATCCTCCTTTCTTCAAGAATCTCTCCATGAGACCTTATCTGTGTGACCAGACCAATCACTTGTGTGAAGAATGAGTCAATATTATCTGACTTCTTCATGCATAGATTCTCAAAATCTCTCCTCGGCAACTGTAGTTTTGTTGTCTTCATTTTCTCCATGCTTTGATAGGCTATCTTGAGATTTTCCATGGTTCTTTCGATGTCTTGGCCACTGCTATCCTTGGAAACACACTCTCATGCACTACTTGATATAAGAAGATGAGGGCTTTAGAATCCTTCTTCTTATAGCTCTTCAACCGTTCTTTCTCTGCCTGAGTTAAATTATTAAACTCATTTTCATCTGCTGGTTCTTCAAAACCATCCTCAACAAATTCCCATAAATCTTATGAGGCAAACAGGGCTCTCATAGCTATTGCCCAATAGTCATAGTTTTTCCATTAAATAGTGGGAGCTGAGTATTACACATACCCATGCTAGTGCTGGTGCTGGAGCCAGCCATTCTTGCACTCTCAACTATGCTTCAAATACCTGACTATGTATTTAAAAAAAAATACTGACAGTATTCAACAGTAACACAAAAACTTGAGAAATACCTGGATTTTTCTTGACTGAGTCTTCACTCTATTGGAAAAGTTGCTGCAACAAGAAATCCTTCCTTCAGCTTCTTTGACACCTTCAAAGAGCCTGGACTAGCTCTGATACCATGCTGGGAATTTCTGATAATTCCAAACAAATAAGTGAACATAGAACAATGCTTTGTTTTTGCAGGATCTTAACACAATGAAAACTAAAATTGTTTTGCTGCAGACAGAGTTTCAGCAACACAAAAAAAACTTGTATTCATTAAAAGACTGTTGTTACAAAAGATTGGTCTTCCTCTATCAGAGGGATTACACAGGAATGCTTCAGTTCCACACAAAAAAAAAAAATTACTCTGTCTCTCCAGAAAATTTTACATAGCTGCGTGTAAAAATTTCTTCAATGCATTTACTGCTGTAAAAGAAATGGTCTTCTCGTTTCATTCACGCTATTGCATATTTCATTTCAACAACAAAAAAACCTTCTCTGCACTGTTGTGCATTACCAGGAGAAAATTACATTTACACTGCTCTGTATTTTCACATATGCTCCGCTTTGTTCTGCACTTACCTCTCTAAAAAACAAAAACATAACAATGCATATTAACTATACCATATTCCCGTGAACAATAAAAAACAATAAAATTAAAATCTTACCAACATTTACCAACCCATAGTAAATTACATTTACTGTTTTACTGACAAAAACGGTGGTCAAAATGTAACTTTCACTTCACGTCAAGTTCATTTGTTGCAGGCCTGTACATCAACCGTTGATTTCAATCGGACGACTGAGATCGATTTGAAGAGGGTGAAATGTGCGATTTGCGATTTGGATCGCATCACAGGATCACAATATGCGTAAGACATAGGGCAGAGCGTTAACATATGGGTGTGATTTGCGATTTGCGATCGGATCGCATCGTGACATCGGAATCGACTGAAATCTCAGGACGTAGTGAAGGGCACCAGGGCATGCATGCGATTTGCGATATGCGATAAGATCGCATCGCAAAGGTAAAGAAAAACAGTTTGTTGTTGCTGTTTAATTTTTTTTCTTTTGCTGCAGTTTGAAATTATATTTCAACAAACTCAACTGAGAAAAACCACTAGAAAAAACAGATCTTTTATTGTTCCTTCATTTATGAGCTCAACTCCCAATTGCTCAAAGCTAAATAGAGAATGAACTGATTCTAAGAATCTAGTGTACTAGGAAAAACCACGGGAACCACGGGAAAAGATTAGTAGCTCTTTTATTATTGACAATAATATTTACAAATACCTTGGATTATGAGCTCAATTCTCAATTGCTCAATGTTCAATAGTGAATGAACTCATTTTTATATATTGAAGAATTTTCCATTATATTCCAGGAGAATATTGAATTACAATGGAGAGTTTCCATACATTTTAGAAGTCTTCATTACACTCAAAAAAAATATTTGAGAAAAAAATAAAATTAAAAATATGTACATTTTCACTCAACCATATTTGAACTCACACTTAGCTATGTATATTCATTCTTAATTATATTTAAACTCACACTTAACAATCTCCCACTCACATATAAATATTTGTATTTATTCTTAATTATATCTTGATTCATACCTAACACTTTAATAGTGACAAGTTATCCAAATTCTTATGAAATAATTTTTATTTGAAAAAAAAATTATATACTTTTAATCTATTCCCTAAAAAAAGAAATTAATAATCATAAAAATGCAAAAGTTTCTAATAACATTTTTAAAATCCAATCAATAAGCATTATAATAATATCATTCAAAAGCACGCTTGCTTTTGCGACCTACCAAATTATACGTAACTAGTTAATCAACTTATTATCTTCCACTTATTAATGTACCATCATTCCATTTTCATCTTCATCCTAATCCCTGTTACAATTGAATGTCTCTGCTTTCACATGTTGTTACAAATTCAAAGTCATAATCAATCATCACACGTCAACTTTCTCTATACTCTTATGATTTAACACGACCCTATGGATGTCAAGCATTCTCACCACAATTATTGCTCCTGGTCAACAACATTTATTAGAATCAATTTTGTCTTGAACAAAGCGGTGACATATACCTATATGGTTGAAAAACGAGATTCATCGGTAATGACAATGCACAATAAAAGGAGGTTATCCTTAACTATCTCTGCACACTTTTTCAACAACATTGCATTGTCCTTGCAATATTGTGAAAGTACTTTGTGTTTGAATTTGGTAACCAATATATAAAATCTATTAATGTGCATGTGCACAATAATATATGTTCCTTGTTGGATTTAGGCTATATTATTTAATAGGTGTTAACGCTTTCGCATATTAATGACCGCAGTAGTCTATAACGCGACTTTTTGAAAGCCTTTCCGGCGAATTTTTCCGGGCAAAATCCGGCAGCAATTGATTGGAATCCCAAGTTTGATAGCTAGTTTCTGCACAATCAATGGCTCCCAGGGGTTTTCCAGGGCGTTGAATCCAAATATGCAGTTAAAAAATCATTTTAACTGCTAAAAATCAAGATTTAACCTCATTTCTTCCGCCGGATTCCGTCACCGGAATCTCCAAAAAGTCGCATTATAGACAACTCACATATGGGTTACTTTTAAATTTATTAGTAGATATTTTTATAAAGAAACTAGAGATGCTTATACACAAAATATTTGTCTAGTACACCAAAAAACACTCAAATAGATGAAACATTTATAGTTTTTATGACATGTAATGAATTCTAAATTGAGATATTGTTTGTTGAGAATATATCTTAACAATCCAATTTATTCAACAAATTAAACTTGTTTATATACTAATGTAAGCGTTATTTTCAAATCTCTCACTTAATGTTTATATAAAGATAAATACAAGAATCACAAATTACATATAAGTCACATCTGTCTCATATGGTTTTCACTGACACTTCTACCCATTTTGAAATCTAGCAGACCATGCTCTTTCTCCACCTCGATTTTCGATCTTCCCACTTGACCTATTTACAGTACAACTGTCTCCGACCATCATTGACGAACTTGTAGAATTGATGCTTCTTGACCTCCTGAAGGACAATCTCAGTGCTGAACCACTCTATAGACTAACTTCCATCTACAAAATGCAACGAACTGCAATTTTGATAATATATAGCTAAGTTGTTAGGGTACTGATTGTATTATACAAATGACCTTTTTCTTTACATATATACTTACAAAAAAAATTTAAAAAGTTGTAACAAATGCTATGATTGCTAGTTGTTTTATAAAGTATGAGAGACTCTTTATCATCATTGTTGTCATAATCTGAGAAGTCCTCAAGCTTGGCCTCTTGTGAGCCCTTAAAAGTAGCCATGTTAGTTGATTCTTTTAATTTTCCATTTAAAAGATCTTTCGTACAAGTTTTGCAATTGAATGTTATGTGTCCATGTCTTCAATAGTAAAAACATTCCACTGAGTTATTATTTTTATTGAATTTTCCTTTAGAGAATAGTGTCATCTCAACATGTGAATTGTCCTCTGGATCACCCGATTTCATCCTCTTCTCTTCTGCTAAGAGTGTTACAATCATTTCATCTAGTGATTAAGAGGAAAATTGACTTAAGGTGAAAACAACTTTATCATAATCTGAAGATAAGTTGTTTAATAGAATAACCTTAGCATCTTCTTCTTCTATTTTGCCCCAATTTCCTCCAACTGCCTTAAGAGCAATTTTAGATCATTTATATGTGCAGACAATAATACCCAGTCATGCATTTTAAGTTTAAATAATTGTAATTTCAAGGAGAAATTTGCATTCATAGATTTTTCCCCACATATCTTACTTGTGTCTTATCATATTTATGCAAAGGAATTTTCTAAGTCTATAAGGTGAAGTTGTTAATATGACAAAGAGAGTCTTATAATGGACTTAACTCTCTCTTCCCTTTTAAGCCACTCTATTAATTGTTTAGGGTCTTGAGGTGTTGGTTATACTCCTCTTATTAAGCTCCATAAGTTTTTATGCATCAGATTCATTTGGACTTTCACCTTCCAGGTATAGAAGTTTGAGCCATTAAATTTTTCAAGAACTATTTGTTCCATATTTAAAAGAAAAATAAACAAATTTTCTATGTTTATTTCGAGGATAATTAGTGTTTCTACAAAACGCTAACCCTGTAGGCTTGGTAGCTAACCTAGAAACAACAATCAAAACAATTCACTATCTTGCTTATAAACAAAAAATAAGAGAAAGACTATAAGAAATCAACCTGTATCTTTCACTTGATCTCTCGCTTGATCCTTCTCTCCGTTGACTGATCTCGCTGCTCCTTTCTGTACTTAACTCACTTGGAATGTACCTGTGCAATTACAAAAACAAAGACCCGTCAAAGCATAATGATCTGTTGTTCATAAATAACATGGAATCGAAAGCATGATAAACATATGAATGCATTAACAGATTACACAAACATAAGGGGAAAATATTGAAGAACTTTATTGATAAGAGGAAAGATTACAACCCACGAGCTCGATCCAGTGTCATCCTTCCAATTTCAGTCCTTCTTCACCTCATGAATAGCAAGACATTCCAACATTATCACAATACATAGACTCAATTCTAATACCATCAACATCTCCTTACAACTCAGTATTTTTCAGCCCCTACTCTCTTAGATGAGTGATCTATTTATGAATGAGTGAAGGAGGTTGTGTCATCAATGATGATGATGAATGCCTTTCTATTTTTAGGAATTAGTTCCATGAAAGAGGGGTAGGAGGTTGATGTTTCATAATTCCCTTTGTCATCGAAGGGTGAACTCAGAGGGGCAGGTGGCAACTGAGAAACTTCTAGAGGCTTCCAATGAATAAGGAATCTTCAAACCCTTTCAGAATTTTGCCCAAGTTTATTCATCGCAAGCTAAAGAGGGACTAATTGCGATGCATGGCACTCAGTCAGTGTAGCTTCTTCAATGCATTGCAACCTGATAGAAGGCTTCCTGCATTGATCTCTGTAGGGACACTTTTTGGATGTTTTCTATGATGGAACTTCTTTGGGAGTAAGGCATTCTGATGACTAACTTCTTTAGGGCATGTAATAACTGTATTAGGGGTTGATGAACTCTAATAACATTGACCTATAAGTTGGGGTTGATATGCCCAAATGAATCTGTAATAGTTGCCCCCTAAAGTATGAGCTTGTAAATATCTATGTTGGGTGAAATGCTTTATCATGAGGATAGGAAGTTTCGAAACAAAAGGCGACTTGCATCAATCACAATACAACACATCATGATAATTTGATTTTTTTTCTCATGAACTAGCTGTGTAAGGCCTTTGTATATTTGATTTGGTACTCCTGAATATGTTGCAGCCCAGATGGATGAAACTAGATCCGGGTCTTCAATCTCATTCAATATTCACTTAATGTACAAGTCTAACCATGTGAATAGATGTTCTGAGGTCGAACATGGAGAGACATTGTCTGATTCCCAGCCAATGATGTAAACTATTAATAGACACGAGAGGGATCACCAATAATTATGATGATCCTTAAGGTACTATAGTACATTTCGCATGGTGTGAATAAATGCTTTGATGTTGAACACCATGCAAAATCTTTAGTTCGAAGGCCATTGATGTCAACCTGTCACTGGAAGCGAGAAACCTGTCATTGATGTATGCAATTTCAAATCACTGAAAGGATGTATCTAAGTCAACTTCTTCGATGATGAGCTTATATAAACAAGAAGTGACTTGTCATAGGAGGGCCTCGATATATCCCACATCTATGACACGAAACAAGGTAAATGATTTTTGGAGATGAGAATCGAATGATGACACAAGGCTCAGGAATGACAGTCATGAAAATGAAGGTTTACAGTATTACAACAGATGAAGTTTTAACTGGATGACTTCTCTTAAACATATCGACAACACTGAGATGAATTGGTAGCGTTGACCCAAAACAAAAGTGATGGATGGTGTGATAGACCAACAGTGTGATAACCATCAAACTGAATGACCCAACCCAACTAGTCATGGAGATGAAGTGGAAGTGTCATGTTCAAGAGCGACTCGCTACCAAAAGTTTTTCAAGATTTTTCGCATTTACCCCAGTCATTACTGACCAGTACCTCTTTATTTTTATCACGCTTGAGGAGGATAACATATGCTCATTATATAATTCACCCTTTGGGCAAACCCAGCGCTACTTGATGTTTTAACGAGTCTAGCGACGGTGAAACTTGACCTTTTCTAGATGGACAGGTTTGTCACTATTTGATGTTTTTTAACGAGTTTAATGAAAAAGATAACTCAGTCCTTTTCATGTTTAGAGAGTTTTAAAAGGGAAGAAAAGAAAACTCTATAAGCTCTTTTTCGTAAAATAATCTCTCAAGCTCGAAAAAGCATAAAATAATAAGAGAGATGTCATTTCCAATCCTTTAACGAGCTGGAATGGACAAGCACTCGATAATCTTTTCATATTTAGAGAGTCTAAAAAGAGTTTAAAGATGAAACTATGGTTTCTTTTCATTTTTATCAAAGCTTGAAAAGAAACAAAAATTTGCTTTGTGATCAAAGATGCTCAATTCACCATTTAGTATATCGAATTTTGCTTCTAGTCGTTCATCCTACTCAAAACTCCACCAAAGATGATTAAAAATACATGTTTTATGGATAAAAATGAGTAAAAACCAACATTCACTTGTTTTACATGCAAAAGTAAATATAAAAACAAGTTTGGTAATTCATTTTAACCATTTCATTTTTACCATTTGATTTGGAGCTCTGGAGCAGTTTTTTACCCCAAACTTCACCTACTGATTGTGAAGGATTCTGTGGATCGTTTCTCGTGTCGTCTGGACTAGGTAGGAGCTATCCCAATACTCTTTCATTCTATTCCATTCATTTTCAATTTTGAGCAAAAATTCTTGGTTTTTGAGACCCCTAGGGTTTCATTTTGCGTTCTCTGGATCATCGCACCCTTCTTATGTCAAAAGGCGCAATGCATTTGATGTACCTAAAAGGCAGCATGCAATGCATTGCACTGTCTCTAATGAGGGGGTGCAATGGGTGCAAAAATCAAAATTAAACAACTATTTTCTTCCAAATGTTTAACTATTTTTTGCAAAATTTGGATCCTAATTTGTTTAATGGTTTTGTTTCAGACATTCATCTAATCAGAATGGTCATTGAATGGAGAGAATGAGAATATGAGGAACAAAACATGATTTCCCTAAATGATCAGGGCACAGTTGATGCTTTAAGAAATTGTGGGCTGTTGAAATACTTTCATTTATCTAGCATGAGACAACAAATTGAATTGTGATAGTATCTTGTTCATTGATGGGATCCTACTGATTAGGTTTCAACATCAGGGGAAAAATGATCCCCTTTACCATTGAGAAAATTTACTTTCTGACGAGACTATTGAGGCGGGGTGCCCCCATCTCATTATCAGGATTCACCCAAGGAGGTGAATCAGTGAGGGAGTATGTACGACAATTCTGCTGGGTAGGATCTCAGCTCAACAGAGACGGAAAGATCAAGATTCGAGATGTTAATGATTTTCCATTGAGAACAATCCTCTTCACCCTTGCCAAATTGGCTAGCAGTGCATCGTTACATTTGGCTAACAGGTCTTGTATGTAGTATGCCTTAGAATGCTTGGAACCAAAGGTATTTAATTGGTGTGAGGTTGTTATTTCATTGATGAAAGATCAACTGATCAAGGTGAAGAACGGGAAGACCAAAATTTTTGGATATGGGTCTATCATGATTTCTTTCGCCTTAGAGAGAATCCTGTTTATGCAGCCACAACACATTTCTCTGGAAGTACCTAGACCTAGAGACCCACGGATGCAGAGGTGGGTAGATCTTATGGCTAGGCATGCTGGCTAGTCATTGATCTCATTTTCCTCCGCTTTCTTTGAGTGGTTCAACCATTAAGATATGGCCTTTGTGGAATATCCATATGCTGGGATGGACTTCCGTGGTGATCAAGATCTGGTATTGCCAGTTGGGGCATAGTGGAGTGCTATTGGTAAATTGATTTGACCACACTATTTTTCCTTTTGAAGTTTTTACCTTTTTATGTTTTTTTATTATTACCAAGACTAAATAAACTTGTACATGTATGCAGATGTTGGATCTATTCGGCCTGTGGTATGCCAACGGGAGGCAAGTGCACCAGTTCAGAGAGATGTTGGGAGGACAATTCTTATAGATTTGGACATAGCTGAGACCTTGGCTCAGCTGCAGGATCACATAGAGGGTTTAACGCTCATTATTTTAGATGTCCAGATTGAGGAGTTACCCATGAGATTGCAGCGCCATGGCATTGGCGTACTGAGTCATTGGATGAGACTCCTGCTTATGATAGCACAGGCTATGACATGTTATCATCAGTAACACTAGTCTATTGGGATATTTTTTGCATTCATTTTTGAGTTTTTTGGGTCAGATGACTGATTTTGTCTTGGACACAAACTATTTGTAAAAAATTATATACAACTATATATTTTGACTTCCAGAGTTTTATTGTGGTTAAGTGATGAAATCCTGTTCAAATGATGATGTGATTTGAAAATGATTTTCTTTACATATGTTGCAAATGTCTATTTAACACATAGTTTGCAAGAGAGTCAGTTAATGTGTTTAAATTTTTGGGAATATGTTGATATTGAATAAATTCAAAATGTCTTTCCAAAATTAAAACTCTAAGGAACATGTGATGAATTGCTGGGTTTCAGATGAAATAGATGCCATTAAGCTGTAGTACGACGAGTTGTGAGTCTAGCCTAATGATGATTTGACATATGCCAAGGAAAATGGCATCAGAGAGGAGGTCGATCAATGTGCTATACTCAATGATATTATTGGTTGATCATCCAATACATATCCCTCTGAAGCTCAGTAACTCACCACTTGGAGCGAAAATAGCCCATGTTGCAGAAGATAGGTTCTGCGTACTATGACTAACTCCATCGGCATACCCAACAAATGGTTTCGAAAAATTTGACGTCTGCAACAAAAATGAAGTGGATTACCTAATGAAAACTCTAAAAGAAAAACACACACTCTAATGCAAATAAAGCATATATACAAAGTTTTTTACTACACTCAATTAAACATAGTAACATTTGAGATACAACCCATTTCATGGCTGTGCCAATGGAATCTCGTCATAATCTATTAACTCGTAGGCACCTTTTGACAACACACGTTTAACAATGTAAGGGCCCATCCATAATGGTTCAAACTTCCCTACTCCCAATTTATCAGAATCCTGATCATAAAGCAAGACCAGGTCACCTTCTCAGAAGACATGAGGCTTGATATTTCTATCATATTGCACCTTGATGCATTTATTATGAGCTTTGTTAGCCAATGCAGCTTTATGACGGTTTTCATCCAGATGGATTAATTCCAAGAAACGTGCTTCTTCTTCAAAAGTATCGGGTAGCATGTCGATTGCGAGTTTAAGGGATGAAATTTCACATTGAATTGGTAAGATTGCTTCCAAACTGTACATCAACTGAAAAGGTGTAAATCTAGTCGCATTTCTCATCGAGGTCAGAAATTCTCACAAATTTGAGTATAGGATTAAATGCCAATTCCTTTTATGGACTCCATCCATTCTTTGCAACATGTGCTTAATGACTTTGTTGATTGCCTCAACTTGTCTATTAGCTTGCATGTAGTATGGACTAGAACTATCATGTGACAGTCCTAATTTAGTAGTTAATTCAACCATCATGTGATTGCAAAAATGCGACCCATGATCTGCAACTATAGCTTGCGGTACACCAAACCTGGAAACTACATGGTTAAAAAAAGGGAGCAGTCGTTTCGCCATTGTTGTTCAATGTAGGCATCGCCTCAGCCCATTTGGTAAAACAATCAACAACGACTATAATATACCCATGCCCCCCGGCTGAGGTGGGGTTACATGTCATAAAATCAATGCCCCATTTTGTGAATGAGCCAAAAACAACGATTGAATGCAGTGGTGCAGGTGGTAATCTAGTTTTACAATAAAAAATATGGCAACCATGGCAACTTCTGACAAAAAGAATGCAATCTTTGAATATAGATGGCCAGAAGTAACTAGCTTGTAGAATTTTTTGTGTAGTTGCGTAATTAGATAAATGCCCCTCACAAGCACTTGAATGACATTCATTCAAAGCTTTCTCGACCTCCTTATGAGTAAGGAACCTACGTAAGAGCGTATCGACACCATGATGATAAAGTGTATCACCAATTATCAAATAATCTTTGGCTTGGTACCGAGTACGTAGTTTTTCAGAGCGAGAGGTATTAGGCCAAAAATCTTGGGTCTAGAGATAGATCAATATATCTCCATACCATGGATCACTTGACGAAATCAGAAACAGAGACTCATCCAAGATTGATGCTTTTGATGTTAAATCATTGGAGGGCAAGGGAAGATCGCAAAGTAGCTCAGTAAAGACAAGAGATTTCTTTGATTTAGATTTGATGAATTCCAAATCAAACTCCTCCAAGATAACTATCCATTTAGAATATTCCCCCCTAGCAATTGACGTGACAAAATGCATTTCATAGGGTTGCAATATGATACAATGGTAGTTTTGCGAAGGAGGATGTAATGACGAAATATCTGTACCGCTTGAACAACTACCAAGGCTAAATTTTCAACATATGAATATTTACATTCTGTATCATTGAGATTGTGACTCAAATAATATATAGGATGTTCGATTCCACTTTCCTCTTGAACTAAAAGCATACCAATGGTTGTATTTGCAGTGGCAAGATATAGGTAAATTTTTTTTTGATAATTTGGGGCATACATTAATGATGCTCTAATCAGTGAATCTTTGAGAGCATCGAAAGAAGCTTGCGCTACTTGGTCCTAATAGAAGGATACCCCTTTCTTCAATAGATGTGTATAACCTTTAGCTAATTCAGCATAGTTTGGAATGAACCTCCTTAGAAAGTTTGCCTTCCCTTGAAGTCTCTATATTTGTAACAAATTTGAAGATGGAGGCATGTCAAGGATTGCCTGAACCTTTATTAGATTGAGTCGGATTTCATCTTTCAAAACTACGAATCTGAGCAATCAACCAGAGCCAACAAAAAACACACATTTGTGTGGATTGAGTCTTATTTTGTAGTGTTGACATCGTAAAAATATTTCTCGCAAATGTTGCAGATGATTAATCCGTTTTCATGAATGAGCAGACAAATCATCAAGATAGGGTTGAACAATGTATTTGATGTCATGGAAATCATAATTCATCACCCTCTGAAATGTAGCCCCTACATTTTTCAAACCAAAAGGTAGCTTTCGGTAAGAGAATGTGCCCCATGGACATATAAAGGCAATTTTTTATTGGTCCTGTGGGCGGATATTGATTTGATTGTATACAAAGAATCCATCCATAAATGAAAAGATTTCACATCTGGCAGATTCGTCAATAATTTGGTCGATAAAAGGTGTAGGATAGTTTTCCTTTGGACACGCTTGGTTTACATCCCTATAATCGATGCACACTCGAATTGTCCCTTGTTTTTTCATCACTGGAACAATATTAGATACCCAATTGGTAAGAGGTATAGGGAAAATGAAGCCAGCACACAAATTTTTTTCAACCTTTGCTTTAATGGTAGCAACTTTCTTAGGATGAACCGGTCGAAGTCGCTATCGTACTGGTTTGACATCAGGGTACATTTTATTCTCATGTTCAACAATACTTGAGTCGATGCTTGGCATCTCCTCAGAAGACCATGCAAACACATCTTGAAATTCGTGAAAAAGAACACAGTAATTATCTAGTTCCAATGGAGAACAAGATTTTCTGGCATGAATGTTTTCTACAATGTTAGGCCTGGTCGAAATGTTTATAGAAATCTTTTCTTCTATGTTAGACAAATTATGCTCAGAATCTACAGTATTTACAGAATTCAACAAGAAATCAACAATTGATGGGTGGTTGAGTTCATTTGATTAATCTTCATTGTCATCTCGAAGATGGGAATGATGATGATAGTCTTCCCAAGGTGTCTCTCCTATCATCATTGATTGGATGATTCCTTCATCCGTAGAATGTATACGTGAAAAATGATCCAAAGAGGTACCATATTCTAATGACCTATCTACCCATGCAATTGTTGAGTGTAGATTAAGGTTTGTCGTACAAGGCCAAAAAATTGATTGTTATGTCGATTCAATGGGGCTTGGTGGCATTGCCTCACCATGACCATCACTTTCAAAGCAGACGAAAATTCTTAAAATTATATGATGTAGTAAAAATCATGTTGTAGGTTTCCACTCTTTCCAGTTCCATGAAACCAGATGGTGACGGGAGGGTAAAAGTGCCAATTAGAGAAGGATCCTTTAGGAGACCTACTCGAACATTCTTAAGTGATGGCAAGTTCCCGTGTATCAACGAAATGCTTCCCGTAGCCTGTGAAATATTGGCAAAGAAGGCTAGTTGATCGATGATTGTGATTCCACCCTTGAAAGGAAATGCAATTGTTCGAAAGTATGTGGAAACAACAGCAACCATAGCATATACCCAAGGCCTTCCTAGTAAAATGTTGTAATCAAGGAGTCTATCAACCACCTCGATCTCAACATATACTCTTTTTCCCCCTAATTCAATTTGCAAGTTACTTAAAATCCCATACGAAGTGTATGTTCTTCCATCGAATGCTTTTAATGTGGTTGGTGATCGTGACAAGGGCGGAGAACGAAGAAGTTTCCAACAACTCATGGACATAATGCAAGTAGATGCCCCCTCATCAATAATAGTTTAGTGAACACTTTTATTGAGAGCTTTAACTTGTATTAAGAAAACTAATTGCTTAGGTAAGTATGGTGGATGTCGTGCATGGTTAAAAACCACAAGATTTGAATCTATAGGATCTATTCCACCTATTGCTGATAATAAAGCTTGTTTCTAGGAGGGACAATTTTGCAATACCTCGAGTGTCGACATAGCGGAAGGTGATTGAGCCAAATCTTCCACTATATTATAGTTTTGAGCTGCTCGAGCACGAGGATTGAATGTTGATTCGTGCACAACTCCTTTTGGCGGCTTTATCATCAATTTAGGTATAATTGGTGGGACAACTTCTAATGAAGTTGAGGTTGAAGTACTAGGTTGATCAGTAGCTTGGTTATTCGATGACAATGGATTTCCATAATATTTGTCTCTTGTTGACACCAAAACATCATTTTGTGGATTTGCAATGGATAGCACGAGTACTTGGGATGTGGAAGCATTATCAGTTGCAACCAAATGTGTTTCTAGGGTTGGAAATGGATCTGTCAACACTGTTGAGGTATTTGAAGTCTTAAGAGGTTTAGAGACCTCAGAGCGATGTGGACAATCTCTTGTATAATTATTGTCATTACATACCAGACATTGAAAATGAGGTTTCCTAGCCACAGTGGGGGATTCAGATGATTTCTTAGGAGTGGAATTTTCCTGTTTCTTTTTGTTATTCTTCCCCTTTTTCTTACCTCTTGGTTGCTTTGGATTTTTTCCTTTGCCAGATGACACAACATTAATATTTGAGGTAAGAGTGTTTTTTGATGCATTTGCAGTTTTATGGGAAATAACAAGAGTTTGACCAGATGGTCCTCTTTTCATCTGTGTGCTTGAAGAACCGATCACACCGTCGTCGGCATGAGTGTCCTTATTTGATTTTGGAGGTGGAGGAACAGTGAAGGCTAGTCTAGGTGCATCAAGAATTTTATCATAGAGCATGTCAGATTGTGTGTAGATCAAATCCAAGTATTCGGCACAAGTGATAACTTGCTCTTATGTGATAACTCTGCCTTTTGCCACATCCTCGGTGATAGATGGCAACAAGGACTTTATGAACCACTCAGCTAAAAGCTGATCGAGAACATATGTCTTAACCATTCGACAAAGATGCTGCCATTCATGAATATTATTTGATGTATGGGTGGAGGTAGTCTGTTTAATGTTGGTCAAGAGTTTCGTTCCAGTTTCATATCCGATAGGTAACTGGAAGTGGGTCAAAAGGTGGTGGTTAAAACGGTGAATTTAGCAAAAGAAGCTCTTGGTAATTCAATGTACCACTTAGTAGCTCGACCATTAAGCGTTCTTTGGAAAAGATGAAGTATGATCGAATCATCATTCAAAGTATTGGATGAACACCATAGATGAAAGGTCATAACATGATTCGATGGGTCTTCTCCAGGATTTCCATTAAACTTTGGAATATCAGATGGTAATTTATGAGGAATCCCCAGCCACTAAGGTACATATGCAATTGGATCATTAGTGAGCCAGTTTAAATCTAGTAACTAAAGTTGCTACGAATGGAAACTGTCGATTCAAGTTAGGTGGAGCATACCCAGGATATGATGGAATTTCTTGTGCAGTAGGTCTTTGCATACTAGCATAGGGCATCTGCATTTGGTAACCTTGGTATGGCTGTTGGACAAAACCAGTATAAGGTGGTCGTTGATAACCAGATTGAAATTGTGGTTGTCCATAACCTACAAAGCCTTGTTGCCCAGGTCCTTGGTAAGCTTGATATTGACCAAAACAAGTTTGAGCTTGCGAACAAAGTCCAAACTGGGTTTGTGACTGTTGGAATTGGGATTGTTGGAAATTCAGAAGCCATGGTTGTTGAACCAATTGTTGTTGCCGAGGGATTAAAGATTGACCAAGCTGTGGATCAACTATACCAGTGTAAGCTTGGTTCATTCTAGATAAAGGTATACTAACCTGAGGTTGTTGCTGGGCTCCAGAAACAAGTGGTTGTTGTATAACAACTTGAGAAACTTGAACCTCTTGACTTAAAACTTGTGGTTGCAAGGAACAAGGATCAGTTTGTACTGGTTGAGATACAAAAATTTGAACTTGTGACTATGGTACAATAGTAATAATAGATGTAGTAGGGATATTTGACATGGTTTGCATTGGTTGTGTTGGATACACAAGCCTTGGTTGGTTTGGCATTATTGGTTGCCATTAACAAACTCTAATACCAGGTTGACTTGAATATTGTGGGAAATTACCATATGGTTGTCCTCCAGAATAGGGAGGATATGATGAATAAGCATATTGCTCTCCATATGGTGGCAATCCAGTATTTAATGGATACACCAAACTTTGATGACTAGATTGTGCAATTTGATACTGATGTGTAGGATCAAATTGTTGAGTTCCCATTTGAGAAAAACCAGTTTGAATTTTGGATGAGTACATGGGTGTTGGCCATGGTGTAGAAGCAACCCCTGAGTGGGTTCTAGACAGTGATTGGTAACCAATCGAGGTAGACGATTCACCGTATAGGTGCGACTCAAGTGTGGTAGAAAAAATGGAAGGAGTTACAATTGAAGATTCTGCTACAGCTGCATCGAATGATACAATCTTGGATGTTGACGATTGTTCAGCCATAGTTAATTGGCCAAAAAGTTGTCCTAAATATTTGATGGGGACTTGCAAGGAATCAGGATTAGATGAAGCAAAATAATTAGGAGTAGTATGATAAATATTAATCCCAGTTCCAAAGTGAAACAAGGTTTCAGGTGTGGAATCCTTTGTTATCTCTTCTATGGCAATCAAATTTGATGGAAGAGGTTGATCGTCAGGTCCGTAAAAGATTTCTGGTGTTGATGAAACTGTAGTTTCAACAATGACTGATGTCGGAGGGGTAATAAGTTTTGAATGTTGAAATTTGAAGTCCAGATGTTCAGGTAAATGAACCATAGTTTCAAAGGGAGGCTCCTGAACAACTTTTGGTTCCGATGTAACTTCTATTGGAACTGGGATTGATTCTAGTCCAACTCTTGATGGAGCTGTTTCAAGTTCAGAAGCACTTCCTAGCTGAGCAATTTCAAATTGAGTATCATCTTGTTGTTGGACAACCTCGGTTACTATTACACTAGGATTAGTACTAATGTCCTCAGGTAACTGTGAAACTTCCTCTTTAGGAATGGATGTATTAGAAATGGTTGGAGTAATTGGAGTCTCTATAGTTATTGAAGCAAATGTTTCAAATAACCTAGATGAAGAACTAGGATTTCTTGATGTACTAGACTCAGTTAACCGATACCGCTTTGTCTGAATTGGTGTCATTTCAGGAGGTAAAGGCGGTTGACTCACTGTTCTCCATGAACAATGGGGTTTGGGTTGAATTTCCTCCACGATTACTCATTAATTTATCAACTTAAACTCGACTAAGGAATAAGGATGTTATTCATGGTTAATTAATCTTACGACACCAGAAGACAACTTTGCTTTTTCAGTTTTAAAGATTTGAGAAAAAGAAAAAAATGACTCTAGTCGCCTTTGATTTTTAATGAGCTTGAAAGGGCAAGTGCTCAGATGATCCTTTTACTTTTAAAGAGTTGAAAAGGAACAAAAGTGACTACTCTAGAGATTCTAGACAAGAGGGTTTACCAGACAAATCGCAAAACTGCAATATACACCTTGGTGATAAATGAAAGAGGAATTACCAAGGACTTTACATACGACAGTCAATTTTCTCGAATGTTGTGTTTGGTGCATTGCGATTGGTAAGGTGACAGACTCAGCTTCCTAAGGATAAAGGGTTTCAACCTACTGGAGTCTCTCACTACATACACTACAGTACAGGGAGCACAAGTCCGTACTAGCACTTATTGAATCAAATATGAGGAATCACCCAACCTTCAGTGAAGATGAAAGCCACTAGATTTAAAGACGCTGGAACATGTCTCTAGCCTAGACATCTAGATGTTTTTCGTTAAGTTCCAAACCGTTGTTAGATTAATTGATGTTTATTTTAAGTTGATCTTGCTTAGAAATTTTCCTTTGAAGGTTCACCGCGAAATGTGTTCTGAAATTCCTAAGAATGCAACTAGAATGATGAGCACTCTTTCCATTTAATTTCAACAATTAAAATCCAAACTATGAGGGATAGAGCATAGAAGGAATTTTGAACAAACAACAAAGAGCACAAACTAATGCAATTCCCCAAACGTTCCTTCTAGCACACAAACTGAAACTCTAAAATGTGAATGCATGTATTTCTTTTCAGTTTCTCTTAATGTGAATGATGCAATAAGAAAAACTAATGCACAAACGATTCAGAACTTTTTTCATAAAAAATGGCGATTTATGACAATTTCTTCGAAGAGAGAAAGGAAGATTGAACGACACTTTCAATTTGGAAGAAATGAATCTTTTTGACACTTTAAATGAAAATCAAATCAAATACTTAAAATAGATCAATCGATTGTCTATCAAGGAAAATTTTACGACACTTCCGTTTATGAAGAAAAATGACAACTTTACGACACTTTTCTACGAATAGAACAATCGATTAAAACTACTTTTCAACAATGGATTGCAGATGACAAAACAATACATAAAAAACATCCAACAATCCAATATAAATAGGCAAAATTAAATAGATGAAAGGCTGGTTTTCAGAGATGAGACAACATTTATATTCAACAAGCAATTCAAAAGTAATGAAAATAGACAAAAACTTTAGATCCTAAATGGGAAACTAACCCTCAATAGATCAACGCGGGCTGTAATGATAGACAATGCACTGAATCGCTCTGTACCAATGTGGGAAATGAAATGCATCACAGATCTCAGTTAAGGACAATGCAATGATTACAATGAGAAATTTTGAAGGTGTTTTGGCTCAGATTTGATTCAATTTTCAGTGGATTAGACTTGAACTCAATAAAAGACAACAAGTACAGTGTATTGGAATGTTCTAAGAGGCTACTAAACTACCAAAATAGGGACAAAGAATCCCCAGTGGAGTCGCCAATTTGTTTTGGGGATAATTAGTGTTTCTACAAAATGCTAACCCTCTAGGCTTGGTAGCTAACCTAGAAACAATAGTTAAAACAATTCACTATCTTTCCTATAAACAACAGATAAGAGAAGGACTATAAGAAACCAACCTACAACTTTCGGTTGATCCCTCACTTGATCCTTCTCTCCCTTGACCGATATCACTGCTTTTTTTCGTACTTAACTCGCTTGGGAAGTACCTGCATAATTACAGAAACAAAGACCCGTCAAAGCATAATGATCTATTGTTCAAAAATAACATGAAATTGAAAGCATGATAAACACATGAATGCATTAACAGATTACACAAACATAAGGGAAAAATCTTGAAGAGCTTTATTGATAAGAGGAAAGATTACAACCCACAAGATCGATCCAGTGTCATCCTTCCAATTTCAATCCCTCTTCACCTCATGAATAGCAAGACATTCCAACATTATCACAATACTTAGACTCAATTCTAATATCATCAACATCTCCTTACAACTTAATATTTTTCAGCCCCTGATCTCTTATATGAGTGATCTATTTATAGATGAGTGAAGGAGGTTGTGTCATCAATGATGATGATGAATGCCTTTTTATTTTTAGAAATTAGTTCCATGAAAGAGGTGTAGGAGGTTGATGTTTCCTAATTCCCTTTGTCATCCAAGGGCGAACTCAGAGGGGAAAGTGGCACTTTAGAAACTTCTAGAGGCTTCCAAAGAATAAGGAATCTTCAAACCCTCTCAGAATTTTTCCCAAGTTCACTCATCGCAGGCTAAAGAGGGACTAAGTGTGATGCATAGCACTGAGTCAGTGTAGCTTCTGCAATGCATTGCAGCCTGATAGAAGGCTTCCTGCGCTAATCTCCTTAGGGACACTTTTTGGATGTTTTCTATGATGGAACTTCTTTTGGAGTAAGGCATTTTGATGACAAAATTATTTAGGGCATGTAATAACTGTATTAGGGGTTGATGAACTCTAATAACATTGACCTGTAAGTTGGGTTGGTATGCCCAAATGAATCTATAACACAATTTAAACCACTCTATTAATTGTTTAAGGTCTTGAGGTGTTGGTTCTACTCCTATTATTAAGATCCATCAGTTTTTATGCATCAGATTCATTTGGACTTTCACCTTCTAGGTGTAGAAGTTTGAGCCATTGAATTTTTCAAGAACTATTTGTTCTATATTTAAAAGAAAAGTAAACAATTGTTCTATGTTTGTTACCTCATAAGTTGGTTTTCTCCCTTATTAATAGACCAAAGATGTCATCCTCTTCAGCATTTCATTTTGTTAGTGCAACTTTAAGACCGATGAGGCCTCAAGGAAAGATATTGTGAAGTCTTCCTCTTAACTATCTATGTGAAAATACCCATAGCTTCGCACTAGAATGGAGTACCAAACTAAATAACTTATTTTAGATACAAAAATATTTATGCTTTAAGTGTCATAAAACCCACAAATCCTCCCAAAAAAAAATCCCTTCACAAATAAGATTTCAAAATAGAATTGGATCATCTTTGAATCTACTCATTGTGGAGCTAAATCCACCCCTTACTACTGGATCTTTTTGTTGGTGGTGTAGATTTTGAAGGGGATTCTATTCAACCATAGCCAAGTTCATCCGTGCAAAGAAGCCTATTTGCATTTGAATTCCATTGAATGATTCTGACACTCATAAATGGACAGAGTTACTGATAAGATCATTCATATCTAAAGATGTGGAAGGCAAAGGAGTAAAGGCTTCAAAAGTGTTGGAAGACTACTTGGCTAGAATTAGTGTACGAAAAAGGGAAGCCAAGTGAGATAGGGGCCATGTTCTTCATGCCAATGTACCTATCTACTAAGCCTAATCAACAAGTCCTGAGCCAACATCCCAAATTGTTAGGACCATATAGCGCACCTAGATTTGTAAACTTCAATTATGGAGTTCATATGCAAGATCAAGTGTGTAGCATATGAAGGCTTCTCATTCACATTCCACAAATCAAGCACGTCACTGTGAAGAAGCTAGTAGCATGAGAACACAACTATGAAGATTATGATGAATTCCACCACAAAAGTGGATAAGGCATCGATCAACAAATTGATCTCAGAGACTTAGATCAAAGCCACTGAATTGTGTTTCCTAGATTATGTTTGAATTCACTCCTCTCTCATTTTCCAAGACTCTCATGTGATTAACAGTCCCATAGCTATTAGCTATGATACCAAGAAATATAGTTATCATCTTGATACCAAAAAAGAAATCAGAAATGTACACAGACACAAAATTATTTGTCTATCACACCACGAAACTCTCAAATACATAACACTTTTATAATGCTTATAAAATCCAACAAATTTTAAACTAAAGAAATTTGTTGAAAAAATACCAAAAAACTTAATCCACTCAACAAAGCAAACCTACATAATAATCTTTAATTCCAATTTTTTCCAACTAATAAATACCTCTAAATAACATAAACATAACTAATTTAAATCATATATACTTATATCGTTAACATTACACATCAACAAAACCATAAAAATCAACTAATCACTTAGCAACCAACATTAATTTTACAATTATTTTAATATTAACATTTATATAATTAATTATACTACATAAACACATAAAATTACTCTTCAAAACCAAAACATACCAATAATTTTCCATTCATGGAGGTTAACTGAACAAGTCATGTTAGACGTTGAAGTGATATAAAAATACAAAATAAAAATATTTTAATTTAAAATAATGAAATTTTAAATAAATTAAATATAAAAATAAAATATAGGTTGAATTTTAAAAATATATAATTTTAATAAGAAAACTATTATAAGAAATGATGAAATGGAAATAAACTAAATTTAAAGTATATATAATTTTATATAGAAAATTTAAAAATATATTAATTGAAATTTATAAAAATATTTACACAAAATGTAGAGGAAATATGCCATATTAATTTGTAATAATATTTTTTCTTATCTATTTTTCTTTTTTTTTATATTATTTTGAAAATAATTAATTGGAATAATAACTTTTCAGCTTGTAATAAGTAAAATTTATCTGTATAAGAGAAATGAAACAAAAGCCACTTATAATTATAAAATATTAGTATTTGAAATTTATAAATTATAAAAAATTATAAATATTAATATTTGAAATTTATCAAATATTTTTAAAAAATTTTTTTAATAATGATTTTTTTTCTATAAGTTAAATTCATACAGTTTTAACTTAATCTCTTTGAGAGAAAGAGAAACAATTTCAGTTTTATGAATAAATGATTGGATATTTTTAAGAGAATAATTTGGACTAGTTTACCACGATTTTTCCAAAAGGCTCACGATACATTTTATATTTTATGATACATTTAGCAAAGCTACACCATTATGATATTTTATATAGAGCTTTGTCATTCGAAGAATTGAAATAATGAAATTTAATGTAAATATATTTTTAATGTGTAGATTTTTTATTTTTATTTTTATTTTTTCAATAGAAAAAATGTATATATCATTGAGAGTAATAACGTATATATCATTGAGAGTAATATATGTATATATAGTTAGTTAGTTTATTTATTTATTTTATTAGAGTTTGTTGCGGCTAAAACAATAAAACTATATAAAAAAACTTATTTTTTAGTATTTGAGTTAAATATTGTTAAGAAATTGTTAATAAACTTAAAGTCTTTATATTTCAACAAAATTATAAAAAAAAGAAGGAAAGAGCTATAAAGAGAGAATGATTTCCATCTATTCAATCTCGTCACCTTTTTTGAATTCATATATCCCAACAAACCTAATAAGAAGAGCAAAAACCTCTTTTGACAGACCATCCACTTCTACATTGAGTTCCTAAAGAATGTGAAAGAAAGTGATGTGGTAAAAATTATCTTCCACTACCCTAATGTCTGATACAAGTGTATTCATCCCAATAATGTTGACTTTTGTTCTATGGTTGGCCCATTCAATGATCAGTTTAGCGTCTCCCATCACTTGTAATCTTGAGAGGCCTGTCCTCTTAGCTAATTCTAATAGAAACAATAAGGAGAAAAACTTAGCCTTATTATTTGACACCCTTCTTAGAGTGTATCTATAATATATGAAGTGGGAGTGGCTAAAATAAAGGACCATCCCAATGCCACAATGAAGGGGGTTCCCTTGACTAGCCTTGTTGAAAACCCCCATGGATATTTGAAGTCAACCTCTAGCAAGATTGAGATCCTCAACTTGTTGGGATGTGGGTTAGATTTGAACTTATGCGTTAGTGCATCCACCTTTGTTGCATAGGCCTATGAGGGGTAAATTTTGTTTGGAAAACACATAGATTTTAGTAGTGCCAAATTCCATTAATCCAGATACATGGGATGGCTTCGAAGGAACAAATTATTTATTGAACCACTGAAATTTGAAAGCTTCATTGAGGGCAGAATTGGACAATTGTGATTTGGGCTTGAAATGACACAATAAAATGTCACATACCCGTGTCATATAATTTCACCCCTGGAATAGATGAGAGTGGTTTTCTTCCTTCCTTCTACATAGTGGACATTGGTTCAAACCAATCCAACACCGCTTGGTGAGCTTGTCCCAAGTGAGCAATTTTTCATAAAGTGCTAACCATGATGTTAATTTGGCATTAAGTGTTGCTTTGATCTTCCATATCATGTTCCACCACCAAAGCCTACAATTTATGAAGTGATTTTCAAAGTAGGCAGTGTATCAAAGCTTCACCATAAATGTGCTTGTATGAGGATTCATGGTCCAACAAATGGTGTCAAGAACACTATCCTTGAGCATCAAAAAATTTTGCATCCAATTCCCCTATGACATGTTCTTATAGTCCCAAGTCCCCGTTGGATTTCCAACCTCAACTACCTCTAGCTTGAGGCTCTTGTGCTTTGACATTGGCTATGTGAGCAATATTTAATCTTTCGATGTCTTCTAAAAGAGGATCCAATAGCTTGTAATTGTCCCCTGCTCCATACTAAGAATCACGGCCTAGGAAAACATGCTAATTGTTCCCCACCCACCATGTAGCCCACTTGATAATCAGTGAAAAGACCCTAATCATTGTTTTCCATCATTCAACCAACTGGAATATTTCTAGGGAAGTATAACCAAATCTATAAAGGATCTCACTAGAAATAATTTCACTTGAAATAATATATACCATAGAGAATTTTCCTGCGATAATCTCCATATATGTTTCCCTGGTAAATCTCTAACAAAAATATGAATGTCCTTTAGGCCCCAACCTCCCAACTCCTTCAGGGAAGTCAAATGTTACAACCTGACCCATGCAATTCCTTTGAGTTTGCTAGCACCCAACCATAGGAAGTTGAAGTTGACTTTTCTAATCAAATTGAGAATTATTTTTGACACCATTGTGATGGAATTACAATATATTGGGATACTTTCCATCACAAATTTGACAAGAACCATTCAACCTCCTTTAGAGAGGAATCAGTTAGTCCAAATTCAAATGTCTGCCTTCACTTTCCAAACCATCCACACTCAATCTATAATCTGATAATTATTTGGTTTTAAATAAAAAACTAGGTAGTTAAATCCCTCATTTATATCCTTAATAGGGAATAGAAAATAGTCTCTCACCTAAGATAGCAACTCCTATGAAAGCTACTATATATGATACTTGACTTATTTACAATGGTTTCCATGCTAGTAGCCTTGCAAAATAGGTCATGCATTCTTTAGATAAGAGCAATCTCTCTTGTCCCTTATAATGCATCCAAGCATGTCATCTATAAAGAGCAGATGGTTGATTGCTACATTTTTAGAGACTTTGACACCATGAATAAGCCCCTTTGATTTTGGCTCACTTATCAATCTATTGAGAGATTTGACAATAATAAAAAATAGTCATGAAGATAAATAACAACCTTGGTGCAACCTATTTATCGCCTAAAAGAAATTGGAAGGTGCACCATTTATCAATACAACAAATGATATAGACTTGATAAACCCTATAACATATTTAACAATTGAGAGGGAAAATCCTAGTTGGATAAGAACAAGATGCATGAAGGTCCAATATACTCTATCATAGGCCTTTAATAGATCCAATTTCGAATAGTTGTTCTTATGTTAGAGACCTTCATGGAGTGAAACACCCCAATAATGACCACCACATTATGAATATTCCTATTGTGTAAGAACCAAATTGTCTTTTAAAGATAAAAGCACTAAGTAAATGCTTTATTCTCCTCACAATGATATTGTATATCAACTTGTAGATAAGATTGCAATAGGAAATTGGTTGAAAATCAACAATAGAAGAGCCTTCCTAAGATTTTGGGATGAGATAGAGAAAAGTAGAATTAAAAGATCCTAACACCTTGCTAGATAACTAAGATTCCCTAACAACTTTTAGCAAGTCATTCCTGAATAATTCAGAGAACCCCAAGTAGAATTATGCAGGGAATCCATCAAACCTAGGCCTCTTGGACCTTTGCATAGATTTTAACACTGATAGAACTTCTTGTTCATGAAATTCATTAGTGAGGAAATATTTTTTCTCATTTGAGACTACTTTATGAAATTTTCGAACAACATGTAATACACCTTGGATAAGAAATCCTATAGGAGCCTTGAAAAGAGCCTAATAGAAGTGAACTCCCTCTTTGCCTTTATCCAAGAAGGAATGAAGAGGGGACATTAGAGGAAATTTTAGACTAAAAGTGACCTCCTAAGGAAAAATGATAAAATAATAGTTAAAATAAAAAAATAAGAGTTATGAATTTTGGAGGGAAAAGAAGAAAGTTATATTTTTAATTGTATTTTTGGCTTATTTCCTTATAGGTTTACTCAAATTTTAAGTGTAGACACTCATTGGATGCGGAATTAAATTCCACATCCTACGAGTACCCATTATGCATAGTTTTGAGAAGACCCACATTGATCAAAATTGAATATACATTCAAAAAATGTATTCAATATGTTTTTTAGTGTATCTTCAATTTTTATCAATGTGGATCTTATCAAAAGTATGCATAATGGGTACTCGTTGGATGTGGAATTTAATTCTACATCCAATGAACATCTACACTTGAAATCTGAGTAAACCTATAAGGAGATAGCCAAAAATACATTTTATATTATTATTATTATTTTTTTTTTTAATTTTTTTAATTTTTTAATTTATTTAATTTTATCTTTTCCTCCAAAATATTTATATGTACCTGTTTTAAAATTTAAAAGGTTTTGATTAGTTTACATATTATGACATGGAAATTACATGAAAATTTTATCGACACTTTTAGGTTGAAATTTCCTCTAATGACCATTAGCATATTTAATGCTTCATATAATATTTTTCTTCTTTTTTAGACTTGCATATTAATGGAAAAACCTAGTTTTATTATCACCTTCAGAGAGCCATATGACCTAACTCTTCAATATCCACCACTCTTCCTTTTTCACAAACAATGCATGTATTTCTACTTCTAAAGATTTTAAATATCTTAGGTGATCATTAGAGATAGAGTTAGCATCCATCTAAGTTATGGATTCTTTGATCTGAGTCTCCAGCTTTGAAAATTTCGACTAAATTTTGACATAGTGTTCCTTTGACCATACCCTTGGTGCTTTCTTGATAGAGACTTAGATGATAATGTTCTTGTCATCCAAATCCCCCACACTTCTCACAATCACAATGAAAAATTTAAGTCACCTCTGATGATAATGTGCCTATTTTCCAAAACCCTTACAAAGCCCAATTCTTCCCAACATATATCACAATAAAAAAAGGGCCCATAAAATTTAAGAAAAGAGATAGGAATAACAAACTCTTTAAAGGGTGGTTGCACTAGAATGCTAGAGGGGAAATAAGAGGAGGATATAACCTTGAAATTAGGGATTCATTCAATAATTATGCCACCAAAGAAGCCTTTAAAATGCACATAGAAAAATACCCCATTCTTTAGCATCAAGTCTAAAATTTTCCTTGCTCTATCACCAAGGCATATAGTCCCTTGGATCATTAAGATGTCAAGTTTGAAAGTAGCAATAGAATATTTGAGGGTGCCTTTTTTTATGGTAACACCCTATTCCCCTTACATTAAAGGATATAAGAATCATAGAGCACCACTAGATCGAGTTTTACCTACTCTAAGGGCCCTGAGAATGGAGATTTGTTTCCCTTTCTTGATTTCTAGCTTATATTTTTCCTACACCTTGTGCAAATGTAACATTTTGCTGACAAGGTAGGAAAGATAAGGGAACAAGGAAAGGCCTCTATGTGAAATAATGGGGAAGAGAAGATGGGGAGAGGTAAAAAGAAGAGGGGAAAAGGGAGGCAGGAGCAAAGGATTCCATGGGAGTTATTGTAGGGGAATATAAGGAAAAGGAAGGGGGAGGGGGGCCACATATGGGGGATCACAAAAATTCCAAGTGGAAACTAGCAAAGAAAAGAACTAGACTCAGAAAATGAGGATGAAGGAGGAAAAGATTCCTTACAAGATTAGATACCACTGACCAAATATGGAAACATACTTAATCCTTATTGGGACACTTTAAAATGAGCCCCCTGTAAGCTATAGGTGAGGGGAACACCTTAATCTCTTACTTTCTTCTCTAAGGAGGAAATGAGGGCTGGCCCCAAGGGACCACAACTAGGACAATTTTTGTGGATGTTTCATAGACCTTGACAATGATGGCATGAATGGAAGCTTCTAGTAGTTGATGTTTTGCACCCATATGTTTCTATTCATGGTTATTTCAAATTCATCCATGGGACTTCCTTTAGGGAAGACATCCACCTAAACCCATGCTATTATATGTTCCTCCTTAGTTTTCAAGCCTTCCTCCATTCCTACATAAAATCCAAACTTGATCTTGATGGCTATGAAGGATTTTGAACTTGAAAAATGTAGAGGAAACCCTAGAAAATGTGCCTAAACCGTAAGGGTGTGAACCAATTCCCTTTGCAGGTCAAATTCAATAGTCCATTCTTTGTGAAAAGTACAGTCCTTTCCCCAGCCCCAATTATGGCTCAAGGTACACATCCAATATTCATCTAGCTAATAAATAAAATCCAACCACCCTCTCATCAAAACATAGAAAATTGGAAAATATCCTAGAAGGGGTTGTCAATTAGAACATAGTCAAGATCACGAAGAGGCAACAGAGATAAATTTGAATCCAAAATGACCAATAGAGTTTTAATGGAGAAATCGATTACCAGACCCACATAAATGATTACTTTCCCACTACAACATCTACACATGCATTGGTCCCTCCTATGCACCAACTTATAGATGCCAATAGTAGAGGGAGGCAAGGACTCACTCAAAGGAGGGGAGGAAGATGATTTGTAATTAGAGCTAGGAGGAGAAAGGGGGTTGTTCATAAGACGGGAGAGAGAACAAAAGGGTGATGAAATAGAGATAGGACAATAAGAGGCTTGGATATGCACAGAGCTAGGTGGGAAATTTTCCAAAACCTTCAAAATATCTCGAAACTCACTGAGTGAGGGGAAAGGTACTGTAGATAGGAAGGAAGGGTATTGTAGTTGAGGGCTGAATATTGGGCCACATGGGGGACTATTCTCATAGTCCACCAAATCCTCAATACCATACTCCATTTGGCACCAAAATCAATGGAGGTGCTTCCAATGAGAGGAATTGAAGCAAAAAATGAAGGATCGAAGACAGGAAGGTGGAGCAATGGGATGCACAATAAGAAAGAGCGATGCGAACCACATACGGTGAAGAGGAAAGGGAAAGGATTTCAAAAGCATTGGGCCCATTGTAAATTAGAATCATAGGATAAAATTCCATAAATCATCTACACAAATACAAAACTAATTTGAAATCCTAGAAATCTTCCCCATCCTCAAATTCGAAGAAAATACATATGGTTACATGTCCTCCTTACTTTTTAGACTCTTTTTTATATGCTAGCTTATGTGAGTCCTGAGAAATTTGGCAGGACTAAACTATGGCTTGAGTAGTCACAACCCAAGGGAATCTAAGCAGTCAAAATCACCTGAATATCATTTCCAGCCTAGGCTACGCCAACCCTTAGCATAGCTCAAATTTTTCCCACAAAGTTTCAAATTGGTGACCTTTACAGCACAAAGTGTCTTAACAAAATAACCTTTCATTGTTTTTTGTATGCCCCATGGGATTAATTTGTAGAATTTATATATTAAAAAGAATTAATTTATTTTTAATTAATTAAGAAAATTAGAAATTATACTAAAAACATATTTTTATTTGAATTAAAAAAATTAAAAGAAAAGATATTATTCAAAATTTATGTAATCAATTCCATGGGGAAACTCAATTGGAAATATGTATGTTATGAAGTATTATGTAAACCATGAGATTCAAATTTATAATCCCCATGGATCAAGCCAAACAATAAAAAAAATTCATAATCAATTTAATAAATTAATTTAAAATCATTTATAAATTTCTTAAATATGAATAAGTTTTACATTTTTAAACGTAATATTTAATTTAAATAATTTTTTTAATTAAAAAATTTATAAACCCTACTCTTTTCAATTTCAATTATATACATCTTAAAGAAACTTCAACCCAAAAAATAAATAATAAAATAAGTAAAAATATTCCCAATCAAGAAAATAGTCGACTTCTTAATAGAATGATATTTTTAGCTAGTAATAGTTTATTAGTGTAACTCTATATCAATATTATGCCAAATTTCTTTAGTACTTATGCCATCTCAAATCCATCATAACCAATAAATTTAAGCAATACAATACTAAAATCACTTGCAATTACTTAGACAACAAAAATAAGCATAAACATACATTCCAATTAGTGCCTTTTATATCAAAACATAAAATATTCACAATTAGTCAACAAAACAAAATATCTATAGTCCGTAAATAATAGTTAAGTAATCCAAAAACTTAAATGTAATAGTAGTTAGACATTTAAAACCAATCTCTAAACTCTTCTACTACTAACAATTTGTGTGTGTAAGTTATGAACCAAATACATGAAAACCAAAAGTACACACCATATATACCAATGTGATCATGGAGCACAAATTCAATATAGATAAGAGAGATAAGTGACACAATAACTCCTTAACTAATAGGAGAAACTCCTCCAAAGACCCAAATACATTCATACATCCTAATCACATGTCCTTCAAAAAGACTACATCATCTGTATATGCTTATTCACACATTGCACATGTGGACCCTTCATTATTAGGTTGACCCTATTACATATAAAGTTACACATTATATGTCTACTTAACCCTATATATTCACCTCTTAGGGCCAAATCATATACATTTAATTCCATATATGCCCCCCTTGGGGCCATACCATATTACCCTCTTTAAAATGCATTGTCCTTAAAGCTTTGCAATTGAGGGTGTTCCATGTGATGAAACCCAATAATATGATTTTTTTTAATATTCCTTTTTTCTCATTTCCATTTATGATGACCATACATGCAAACTCAATTATTTTAGGTCTTAATCCTTGAGTGTTACTTGTTGCATGATTTTATTTTCTTTGAATTGTTATTGTGAATTCTCAAATTTGTAGTAGTTGTTGGTCTCTAATAACATCCTATTGAATAAATATTTGGTGATGCCTTGTTTAACTAATATTTATGAGCATTCCATATTCTTCCTTGATAATTTTAATATCGATATTCTAATCTTCCTTGATAATCTTGATATCGACCTTCTTCTCTTTCTTGAATTTTTTCTAGAAATGAGGGCATTGATATGGTTTCACATTTGATGGATTTCCTTCACTCTAAATGCCCATTTCATCTATCTTCTATTTAGAGAATATGGCCTCCTCTATCCTTTATGCTTGGTATTTAAACATTCTATCCTTAGAGATAATACCATCATATTTGACATGCACATCCTCTAAATGGATTTAAACTTCTTCAAGTATCTTCCTCTAACCTTCTTGAATCTTGTTACATTTCTCCTTTTGTAGCTACAATGTGATCTCATCTAGCAAATTATGTTGTCCTTCTTCAATTATATATTACATTTATGATTTTACCTCATTTATATCTAGGGCTTCTTCAATCTTCTTACATATTTCCTCTTTAAGTATTTGGGTAGTTTATTCCTTTAATATCATTGCTTCTTATTGACATTGACAATGTTTTTTGCTCTCAATCTCAGGCATATCTAGAATTTTTCCATTATGGTTTCATAATATATGTATTTATTCATATTTATTTTTTAATCCTTCATTTGAATCATCCATTTTCCAATTCCCCTTTCTCCTCTTTCCATGTTTTGATAATTCAATTTTGTATCTTAGATAGATCATTACTTATTATGAAACTTGTCCTTTAAGAATGATAAGAAACCAATAAATACAATCCATTTTTAGGGTAAACCTCCTTTTACAATGAATACATTATAAAGTACAAGATTCATGATCTTAAGTCTAGGTGTCATTAATTTATATAGGAGACAAATGGTACAATTATAATAAAATGAGACCATGAAAGGTTCTAGTTGGCTTTCTAATATAGTAATTAAACTAATAATGAATGCATATTAGGGCCTTAATGTAGGACCCATGGGACATAACATTTCCCCCCTTTTAAAAAATATTTTCCCTCAAAGCTTGTAGTTGAAGATGTTTTCTTAATGAACTGCTCATTTTTCCAAGTGGCTTCTTCGAGAAGCATGCTATTCAACTTCTTTAGGTATTCCATAATGGATTTTTTTCAAAGACATACACAACATTCATCAATAACTTTTCCTGCTTCAAGAATCAACTTTCCTTCTTCATCTAACTCTAGGAGTTTTGTTTTCTCTAGTATATTTTGTCTCACAAGTATGTTTTAGGAATACATGATGAATTTCAAAAGAATGAAAATCTAATTCATACACCAATTGCCCAATCATATGAATAATCTTGTAGGGCCCATAACATTTTGGAGCTAATTTATAATTTTTATTTTTCTTGAGTATATTTCTCATACGTTTGCAGTCTCAAAATACCCAATCACCCTCCTCAACTTGTCTTTCACTTCAATGTTGATATGCATGCCACTTCATCTTGTTTTACACCATTTTAAGCCTTTCCTTCATAATTTGCAAAATTTCTTTAGTATTCTCCATATGTGGCTATATTTCTTGTTCTTTGGTCTTATCTTGCAAAACATATGAGATAATAGGAGTTGGATATCCATAGAGAGCCTCAAATGGGGTCATTTTTGTAGATGTATGATATGTAGTATTATGCCACCACTATACTAGAGGAGACCACTTCATCCTTTTGGATTTATTATATGAAGAATAAAATCATAGATAACCTTCTAAACATTTGTTACTATTTTTATGGCCATTTGTTTGCAAATGATATGTTGGACGCATCCCTGTGTTATTCCACTCATCTTCCATAATTCTTTCCAACAATTGTCTATGAATTTTAAATATTTGTCACTTACTATTACCTTAAGAATATCATGAAGTCTATGAATTTCCTTCATGAACATTCCCACCACTTGGATTGTTTCTTATGTACTATGAATTCCACAAAAATGTTCATATTTAGTGAGTCTATTAACAATGAAAAAATGGAAAATTTTCCTTCAAATTTTGGCAACCCTATAATGAAGTCCATTGATATTTATTTCCATCTTTGATTAGGTATGTATAATGGATGAATTAACCCTAGATATTACACTATATCTCAGTTATTTCTTTGGAAAACCTCACATTAACTTAAAATATTTGAATATTTTTCTGCATTCCTTCTAAAAAAAGTCCTTTTTGATCCTTTGATATGTTTTAAGGAGATCTGCATGTCCTACCATTAGAGAGTCATCAGACTACAATAATGTTTGTTGCTTCAAGTTTGATTTAGGGCATACAAATATCCTACCCTTTTGATTAAAGTATATCTCCTTTCCACTCCTATTGTTCCATAGAGTTATTTACTCCCTTTATACATTGCATTTTTTATTTAGTATTGTTATTATTTTTCCATTCATGTTGAGCTTCTTCCATTCATGATGGGGTTGAAGATGTAATTGAATATAATATTTAGGTTTCTTCTGTTATATAAAATTGATACACTACCACATTTTTCTTGCTATTGTATATTCTTTCAGAATCAAACCCTTGATTTTTTTTTTTTTCTATGAATTTGTTTATGTTCAGATGACAATTTTTTCTCCAAAATTTACTTTAGGCTGTCACAACCTTTCTTGATGTTAAAGTGACTCTTAATTAGACATTTTCACCATATTTTTATTGCATGTAGAATTGCTTCCAATTCCTTTTCATATTTTTATTTCATCAAGTATTTTTCCTTCAATTGTTTCTCTCAAAAGCGAATGGTATCCCTTCTTTTGTCAACATTGCTCAAAGCTTCTCCCAATGCATCTCATCCTACTATAGTATAATGTTTTCCAAAAATTATCTATTTTCAATACTAGTGTAGATGATAAGGATTCCTTTAATAAATAGAAATTCAAAGTAGCATTATCATTCCATACAAATGATTTTTCTTCAAGAGAGATGTGAGTAGGCCTGTAATGCATGCATAATTATTAACAAATTTATGATAATATATTGCAAGACAGAAAACTGATCTAATAATTTTGATATCCTTATGATAGACCATTTTGTAATAGCTTTTATCTTTTGAGGGTCCACCTTAACTCCTTTTGAAACAATATGACCCAAATATTATTTTATCCCAAAAGTACATTTGGATATTTTTACATATAATTCATTGTTCTCATGAATTTGTAGAAATTTATCCATGTGTTTTATGTGCACTTCCCATGAATTTCTATAGATAAGAATATCACTAAAGAAAACCAACACAAAATTTTGAAGATGTGATAAAAAAATATTGTTCATAGGGCTTTGAAAAGTAGAAAGAGAATTAGTCAACCCAAAATGCATGACAAAGAACTCATAGTGCCTTTCGTTTGTTCTAAAAGTTGTTTTGGGGATGTATTATTTCCTTAATTTGATTTGGCGATATCCTAATTTAAGATCAAGCTTTACAAAATAAGCCACCCCATGAAGCTCATATAATAGCTCATCAATATTTGGAGTAGGAAAATTATTCTTAATAGTGATTTTCTTTAGATCTTTGTAATCTGCACATATCCTCCAAGAATTGTCCTTTTTATCACCGTCACTATTGGAGATGAAAAATAAATTTTACTATGTTTACAAATACTCAAATTATTATTTCATTTACCATTTTCTTAATCTTTCCTTTTTTTTATTATGAGGACATCTATAAGGAATTTTATTAGGAGAAGTGATTCTATGTACTAATTCAATTTTATTTTCATGGTCTTTAGATGGAGGTATACCTTTGGGAATTTCTTAGAATACCATATAGTGCTTTTCCAAGATACTTTTTAATTCCTTAGGAATATTTTCATCTTCCTTCTTAACTTCCATAAAATAAAATTTAATCACAAATTGAATGCTACCTTATTTAGGGAGTTTTTCTAGGATATGGGAGTTGATGGCATCACAATTTCCATATTTTAACCCTTTGAGCCTATCATCACTTAAAATTTTTGCTTGGTTGTGCACAGAAAAATCCTAAGGTAACTGTGAACCTGTCTTTTAGATTTGAAACTGGTCTTTCTAGTCTAGATAGGGCTCTCCCTATGAGTCTGCTACTTGGTGTCACTTCAATAGCAACCCACCTGTGAAACAATGGTCGAATCTTTAATGCAATAGGGGTTTATAAATGTGGTAGGGAAAAGAGGAAAACCATTTAGCAATGGAGTCAAAATGAGAGTATAAATCAAAAGGTTTCTAAGATCCTGGTTGATGAACACTAAACTTACAAAGGAAATATATGCAAGGTGGTGAAATTAATAATAACAATCGATCAAGTCAAAGCATCAAATGTTGAATTTTACCTGGATGTTAGAGAGACAGAGTGAAAATATCTAAATGTAATGAAGGATAGAGCATCTAACAATGGATGAATTTTGAACTCATAAGATTTCATTCAATTAATAAGACTTGATAATGATGAAAAATAGGAAAGCTACAATCACATAAGAAATATACAGATTTTCAAATATTGTCACATGTATGTTTGGTTACAATGTTCAAATACTTCTACTTGGGAAATTCTGATCTAAACCGATAATATCTCTTGTACATACAAAAGGTTTTTTCTCTCAAAAAAAACTAAACCCTTGTTACATTAAAAGCATCTCTCATTCACATCTGCATATTCGATAGCATACGTGTTATCAACTAGTAAACTTGGCATTCACATCAGCACTTGGGATCCTAAAGTTTTGAAATTCAAACAACAAATAGGTGTGTGAGGGTTTGACATTCCCTTAGGTTTGATTGTTGACATATATACTTCTTCAAAAACTCCTTAAATTGGCAGTGAATGTAATTTAGAAATCCTCCCCAACAAATGTTGTTTCTCATTTGAATATGACATTGAATGCTTGAACCCTGGAAATTGTTGTGCTTTCCTTTTGTTTAATTTTTTTTTTTTTTTGTTGGATGGGATTTATCCCACATTGATGAGGGGAAAATGTTTATAAACATTTATATTCATAAATTCTTTTAGCTCTCATTGACATGTAGTGCAATGTATTATGGGCACTTGTGGGATCCTCTCCTTAGCTTGGAGTTCTGTGTAGACTTGATCCTTGGTAGATTTCGATTTGTTAGGATTTGTCTTGGATTGTGGCTTTAAGATTGGTCGCTTGGAAATTAATGGACTTGGAGATTTAGCCTCAAGCCTGATAATATTTTTTTTTGAAAATTACAAAGGAACCCGCATAAAAACTCGAGGGCACAAATAACCTTGAAAGACCAAATTTTTTCTCCAAGCTCCAATTTCTTTTCTAAACAGATATTTATAAAAAATTTACAAGTGATAACATCGACTCTAATGGGGATGTTTTATTCCCTATGAGGTAGAAAAGAACATTAAAACCAAGTGCCTAATACCTTAGTTATTCTGAACTCTAAAAACCATTTCTAGGCTTGTGATTAAATTTGTCCCTTATTTGTAATCTGCTCTAAATGAAAACTTGAAAACATTGTTATACACTTCAAAAATGAAACTAATCCTATACTATAACAAACTAAAACATAAAATGAAACCATTTTTAAAAACAACTGCAAATGAAAATGAAATGAATCTAAAAAACCAAACTGCACTGTTAAAAATTAAATGCTCAAACTTACGAGCTTTATTAAATACACCCTACATTAATCTAAGCCATGATTTGATTGATTAGGTAAATTCAAATATCTAATGCAACCAAGAAAGAATTTTTTTGACCAATTAATCCCCTTTCATGCCTTTGTGAACAAAAAAGTATATCCTATTTGATGGAAACTCATTTTGGCATTTGAATCCAAGTTCGATATTCACAAAAATTGAAAAAAAGAGCCTACTAACTGAATCCAAAAACAACATAAAAGGATACTTACAAGAATGGAAACTGATGTGACTTTGTATCACCCCCCCAGCTAATTTCTTGCTTTCATGAAATTCCATTTGTAAGCTTCCATAAAAGGGGTGAAAATGTTAATGATGTTGTTCCAAATAAATATTTCATGGAAACAATGATATTGTTGGTTATTCTATGTCATGGAGCTTTTTATTTGGTTGGCCTTTAAGAAAAATCTCTAAACAATGAGAAATTTTCCCTATATCATCATTATTTCCGTTAAGAAACACAAGATCATTATCAAAATAAATGGAAGCAATCTGGTCTTCTTTTATATCGTTCATATTAGAGAAAAGATTTGTACCTCCTTGAGATATTCAAACAAACATCCACATATTGTAGATGAGAAATGATGTCCAAAGGTAACCCTTTATGTTTCTCAGCGGAAAAAACATCTTGAATTTCTAAAAATTTTGAGTTTGTATTTCCAAAAGATGTGTTTTCTTTCATTTTCAAAAGGATGCAATTATACAACTGACTTTTCATTGTTTTCTTGCAACTTTGGGACGTAACTGCCATGATTTTTTTTTTTGAAAATTACAAAGGAACCTGCATAAAAACTCGAGGGCACAAATAACCTTGAAAGACCAAATTTTTTCTCTAAGCTCCAATTTCTTTTTTAAACAAATATTTATAAAAAATTTACAGGCAATAACATCGACTCTAATGGGGATGTTTTATTCCCTATGAGGTAGCAAAGAACATGACAACCAAGTGCCTAATACATTCATTATTCTGAACTCTAAAAACCATTTCTAGGCTTGTGATTAAATTCATCCCTTTTTTGTAATCTGCTCTAAATGAAAACTTGAAAACATTGTTATACACTTCACAACTGAAACTAATCCTAAACTATAAACACTGCAAACTAAAATATAAATGAAACCATTTTTAAAACCAACTGCAAATGAAAATGAAGTCAATCTAAAAAACCAAACTGCAATATTAAAAATTAAATGCTCAAACTTATGAGCTTTATTAAATACACTCTACGTTAATCTAAGCCATGAGTTTCTTAATTAGGTAAATTCAAATATCTAATGCAACCAAGAAAGAATTTTTTTGACCAATTAAACCCCTTGCATGCCTTTGTAAACAAAAAAGTATATCCTATTTGATGGAAACTCATTTTGACATTTGAATCCAAGTTCGATATTTACAAAAATTGAAAAAAAGAGCCTACTAATCGAATCCAAAAATAGCATAAAAGGTTACTTACAAGGATGGAAACTGATGTGACTTTGTATCAGCCCCCCAACTACTTTCTTGCTTTCATGAAATTCCATTTGTAAACTTCCATAAAAGGGGTGAAAATGTTAATGATGTTATTCCAAATAAATATTTCATGGAAACAACGATATTGTTGGTTGTTCTATGTCATGGAGCTTTTTATTTGGTTGGCCCTTAAGAAAAATCTCTAAACAATGAGAAATTTTCCCTATATCCTCATTATTTCCATTAAGAAACTCAATATCATTATCACAATAAATGGAAGCAATCTGGTCTTCTTTTCTATCATTCACATTAGAGAAAAGATTTGTACCTCCTTGAGATATTCAAACCAAAAATCCACATATTGTATATGAGAAATGATGTCCAAAGGTAACCATTTATGTTTCTCAACAGAAAAAACATCTTGAATTTCTAAAAAATTTGAGTTTGTATTTCCAAAAGATGTGTTTTCTTTCATTTTCAAAAGGATGCAATATGCACAACTTACTTTTCATTGTTTTATTGCAACTCTAGGATGTACTTGCCATGAATTATCTCATTGATTTTATAAAACTGATGATGATCATTTTCTTGTAAAGAAGAGACGGTCAGTTGATATTGTATTATGCCATGATTTCCCTTATTACCCTCTTATGACTTTGACAACTGACATATGTTGGCCCATTACTTTCCCAAAACACTATATTATATATTTCTTTATTGGTTAGATTTTCCATGCATGCAAGTTCAGAAATCTAAATTTTACAATCTTCTTCTTGAAATAAAGATTTAGGAAGTGAATGGAATGAATAAAAATTTGACTAATTATACTCATCTCTCTCTTCTTGATGTTGAAAATAATCATCATAAAATTCTTTGATTTATTCATCTATTAATTCTTCATCAGCATACTCATTTTTCATGTGCTGAAAAAAAAAATTCAAAATTTACTTAACAACAATTTTGAAATAGTGTTAAATATGGGTAATTTTCCCTATAGTTCTCATAGGATTTTATATGGAATTTTTTAAGAGAATATAAGCTTGTTGATTTGAGGCTTCTACAATCTATATTATGTGTAGTGTTGTCTTTCGGAGTCATCACAATTAGGTTTTGTTGTAACTGATGTTTCGAACCAACCTCTATGGTTCATCATCAGGAATTAGATCCATGAGTGAATAAGTTAGAACTCGATAGGTTTTAATAGGTACAACTAGGGTTGGGATGGGAGTGAATGTTAGCTGACAGTTTGGGTAATGATGTAGTTAATTTTTTTTTTAATACATAGTTAAAAAAAATAAAATTTAACTACATCATTACCCAAACTATCGGCTAACATTCATACCCATCCCAACCCTAATTGTACCTATTTAAACCTATCGAATTCTGACTTATTCACTCATGGATCTAATTCCTGATGATGAACCACAAAGGTTGGTTCGAAATTTTGATTACAACAAAACCTAAATGCGATGACTCCAAAAGACAACACTACACAGAATATAAGCTAGTAGATGGTAACCTTTCATACCATGATCTTGCATCTCCATATAGGGTGACCATAAATACCTTCATGAGGCAATATTCATGCAATTAAACACCTAGCTTAGTGTATGTATACGAAATTTAATCAAATTAAAAGCATCATCATATCCCTTCTCATCTTTGAATCTTGACATGTTTGCTTCCCAATCTATATGAGGTAAATGATTTGGAAAACCAAGAATATGTGAATGATTCATAGGAGCATACCTTACAAATTTTTAAGCTTCTATGAAGTCTATCTTCAGATAATGGAATCTCCAGTGATACTTTGAATTTTGGATTATTCTAATAATGGAGTCACCAATTGAATGATACAAAACCACTTTGTTGTGTTTGACTTTTGTTCACCATCAAAAATCTAATTCGAACATTGTCGTTCTTTCCGAGGGAAAATTTCTCAACTCACCCTCGACAACAACACCCAACTGTTATCACTTAGAATTTATCCTTGGCTATGCAGAGAAGAATCGAAATGTAACCTCGAATGATCTAGGTATATATTTGTGTCCACCAACCTATTCCAGTTGGACCCACACCACTATTTCTTTCATTTTTTTAGTTTCCTTAATTGTAGCATAGTTTACTATTTTTGGCATCTTTTCCAGTCTTAAGCTTATGGAGCTAATGTTACAACCCTGGGAAGTTGATGTACCAATTCACCTAAACGGGGCCCATAGTTTTAGCATTTCAACTCTTAGGGTTAGGTTTCTGGATGTTTGGGGTTTTGCATTGGTTCTCAATAATAAATTGGCCTTCGAGCCTCATTGTAACATAGTTCAGAGGCATGTAGCCACACCTCTTCTCAGAGATAGGCTACCATGGTTTGGGATAGTTAATTTCCATTTCCGTATATAAGATTATTTCAATTCTTTGATAGTAGGCTACCATGGTTTGGGATAGTTAATTTCCATTTCCGTATATAAGATTATTTCAATTCTTTGATAGTACTGAAATGAAGTTTTATTATTGTTGCATCTTTGTGTATATGTGTATTTATCTATTTTTTATGTTCCTACACAAGTATGGATTAGTGGTATCAGAGCGATCTACTTTTCCTCTGTTTTTCTTTGCATGTCCCCAGCGAGGTCATGGTATAAGGAGTTAGGGATCAAATTGGTTGAACCTTTACAAGACCAGTCTCACAAACCATAATGACCTCCCATGGTGGAAGAAAAGAAAGATGAGGGGGAGATAGATCCTTTCAAAATATTGTTTGAGGAAGCCCTTGAGTGACATAGGAACGTGATGATGGATAAATTTTCCTAGATCCTTTGACAGCTACCCATAGGTGATGCATCTTCATCCAAAAACCACTCTAGAGGCCCCACTCCTTTTAAGGTACAAGTTAACTTTGATATTCGCATATTTGAACTCCAGATAGATGGAGACACCATAAATAGATGGTTAAATGTATTGGAAGGATATTTTTCAGTTCATGACTTTTCCAACTAGGAAAAAATTACTTTTTCACTTCTCAAAGCCACCCCACACATCAAGGCCTATTGGGAAACCTACTATGAACAAAATGACAAGAGGGAATCCCCACTGTTTTCAGTCACACTCGCTTGAAATTATTTCCGAGATGCCATCAAGGAACAATATTACCTTATCAGGAGCTATGAAGATAAGTACCTAAAGTGGACCACACTGTAGTAGGGAAGGGACCAAGACATGCTAGAGTTTACAAATGTTTTCCATACCCTTCACACAAAAATGGGTATCAAGGATTCTGAGCGGCATCTAGTAATGAAGTACTGGATATTTCCACACAAGCACATCTAGGATGAGATGGAGTTTTTTGACATTCTGTGCTTGGCATTGCCTATCGATACACTGTCAAGATCAAATAAAGAAGTGATACTTTGGATATGTGAATCTGAAGTAAGGGAAAGGTGCCCCCAAGCCATAAAAAAAATGAAAAATCCAAGGCAAGGCAACCCAGGACAACTCGCTAAAGCCACAAGTGAAGAACAACACCATGAAGACAAAGAAACACACAGGGAAATGGTGTGAGTTCCATAGGAGACCCACTCGCAACACAAGTGAGTGTCGAGCCAAGCATTCACTTAGTGGTCGAGCTGAACACTTTTGAATTAGATGCATGTTCTGACTCTAAGTTAGAAATTGTTAATGTGTTTGACAAAGGGAAGAATATTATTGATGTGGAGCCTAGTGTGATAAGTCCCTATAATACTAGTGATTACCCCATCACTATTCTAGTTGTATCCCTTATTAATATTGTTGTGCCCCTATTGTCCCCATATTTTTATTATTGTGCCCCATAGAATCCCTCTATTGTTATTTTTGTGGCTTTATATTATTATTTTTAGGTTGGCTAGGTTATATTGTGACAACTTAGACTCCTATATATAGAAAGGAGGTTTTGTCATTTGAATCATCCAAGAATTGTTCATTTGTGTAATGTAAAGGAGGTTGCCCCCTCAAAGAGGCTGACTTCTAAGGCATTCAACTATCTTTTCTATCTTTTTGTGAGCTGGTTTCATAACATTTGGTATCAGAGCTTTGGATTCTAGGGTTTCGCTGCTCCAAATAGTTGATCGTGGCATTCTCGCTATAACTTTTTTTCTGGAAAGTTTCAGAAGTGAAAAAAAACCAGTTTGAGACAAAGTCGCATTGAACCTTGGATCCGAATTTCAGAGCTTTTCACACTATATTTGCGGAGATATGATCTGAGGAAGTTGGTCTTTTTGCAGACTCCTGAATTACATTCCAAACAGGTGACCTAGGGAAAATCGTCATAACTTTCACGCTGAGCATCATATTAAAATTTTGTAAGAAGGTACAGAAAGAGGACACACTGTAGTTTTTTGTATACATTTTTCAGTACCAAAGGTTGAAACAGTGACACGTGACACTTCATAGAAGCTCGCTCTTCTGGAAAGGTCTATAATTAGGTCATTTTGGGAGATTATGCATAACACTTTCTTGGAGAATCCAATTTGGATCAAACTAGTGGCATTGGAAAGAGGATGCAGAGGGCTACTACAGGTTACAACTTTAGAACTAGATGATCCGAAATTACAGAGATACATCAGATTCAATATTAAGCTCCTACAAAGTGAAAAAAGGTGTGTAGTTTTTTTTAAATTTTTGCATAAGCTTGGTTTGAAAAATTAGTTTGAAGGAATTCAAAGGGCATAGTAAGCATTATTATCAGTAAATGATGCCCCGAGGAAAGAAAATGCAAACACCTAGTAAGGAACCTGAAAGCTCTAGCATGACTCATGAAGAAGAGGAAGAAATGCTACATGATATATCAAAACTACAAGACCAAGTGCAAAAAATGTCAGCCTCACAAAAGCTAACAGAAGCTAAGATAAATGGTATGGAATCTAAGATAAAGGGCGTGGAAGCTAAGATGGATGATTGGAAGACAGATTTAAAGACATACATGGATGATTTGAAGACAGATTTGAAGACAGACATGGACGAATTGAAGATAAACATGAATAAATTGCTACAAGAAATGGTCACTAAGGGTGAAAGAGTAGTAAAGGAAACTCATGATGAGAACAAAAGAAATGTTAATCATGATTCCATAGATTCAACTTGTCCTGACGATGAACCACACTAGTTGGGTCGAAACGCGTCGACAAATGTCCTTGTCATGTGATTTACGCCGAAGCTCTTCTTATAACTTATGACCCATCATATTCCAAAAATCGATATGAGGAAGTTTGATGGCAAGGATCCCGCAATATGGATATTACAGATGGAGCAATTTTTCGATCTCAATAATGTGCAAAACACACAAAAGGTACGTATTGCAACTTTATATTTGGAACAAAATCAGTTTGTATGGTATCAATGGCTTTGCTCTCGTAAACAAATTATCACTTGGGCAATTTTCATGGAAGAATTGACAACACATTACGAGGATACAAAAAGCAACACTTTTTTTAGCCAATTGATAAGTCTCAAACAAAAGGGTTCAATAATGGAGCACATTGAGGAGTTCCAAAAATTGAACATAAGGGTAAAAAATATTCCAGACGAGCATAGGATTGATGTGTTCATAGGGACTTTAAAGGATAATATCCAACACGATGTTCACCTTTGGGAACCTGATTCATTAGAGAAGGCATTCAGGTTAGCAAGAAAAATGGAAAGAAAAATTATGGCAACTAGGAAGCATACCAGTCACAACTATAAAGATGGAAGTGTTGTTACCCATAGCCTTCCACAACCTATAATTTTGACACCACAAGAATTGGAAGAAAAAAGAGCAAAAGGGATTTGTTACAGTTGTGATAGAAAATACACTAAAGGTCATAAGTGTGCTGAGAAGAAATTATTCTACATAGATTGTGAAAAGGAAGAAGAAAAGGAGCTAGAAAGGTCAAAGGAAGAGGATATACTCTAGGAAAAAAGCCTAGATAAAGAAGAAATGAATCCGAACATATCTTGTAATGCATTGGCTAGAATTACCACTCCTCAAACCATCAAGATAGAAGGAAAAATCAAGAAGAAAAAGGTAATAGTGTTGATTAATTCAGGGAGGAACCCACAATTTTATTCATTGTAAGGTAGCAAAAGAATTGAATTGCTTCCTATAGCCAGCACCAGAGTGTCAAGTGATGGTTGCAAATGGAGGAATGATAAATTTCTCTGGAAAGTGCCATAATATCAAGCTATCCATGGGAGAATATGTATTGACTAGCCCAATGCTTTCCATTCCAATGGGAGGTGTTGATACTGTACTAGGAGTCCAATGGCTACAATCCCTGGGTACAATAGCTTTTAATTTTGAAGAACTTTTCATGAAATTTTCGGTGGAAGGAAAGGAAGTTGAATTAACGGGTATTGCAGGGAAATTGGGAAATATAATCAGATCTAACAATATGACAAAGCTTCTAAAAAAGGAACAAAGAGGTGTAATTGCACAGTATGTTCACTAGATGTTTCCACATTGGAATCATATATTTCTCCAGATCTCCAAAAAGTCTTGGACAATCATTCCAAGGTATTTGAGACTCCCAAAGGTCTCCCACCTATTCATAATCATGATCATGCTATTCATCTGATTCCAGCAAGTGTTCCTCCAAACATCAAGCTGTACAGATATCCCTATGCCCAAAAGAGTGAAATTGAATGTATGGTTGCAGAAATGCTAGAGGCTGGTATAATTCAACCTAGGCAAAGTTCTTTCTCTGCTCCAGTAGTATTGGTGCACAAGAAGGATGGATCATGGCGCATGTGTCCGGATTATAGGGAGCTCAACAAGCTCACTATTAAAGATAAGTTTCCATTCCTGTCATTGATGAATTACTGGATGAATTGCATGGATCAATTTACTTCACCAAGTTGGATCTTCGTTCAGGATATCATCAAATCAGAATGAAGACTGAAGACATTCCAAAACCAACATTTAGAACTCATGAGGGTCATTATGAATTTTTGGTGATGCCTTTTGGCCTTACTAATGCACCTTCTACATTTCAAAGTTTGATGAATTCCATTTTCAAAACCTTACTTAGAAAATTTGTGTTAGTATTTTTTGATGATATACTAATCTACAACATGTCTTGGAAGGATCATGTTGAACATGTTGACAGGGTGCTACAACTATTGGAGGAGAAACAATTATATGTAAAAAGATCCAAATCTTTCTTTGGAGTGCAAGAGTTGGAATATCTGGGTCCTATTGTATCTCATGAAGGAGTTAAGGTAGACCATAGGAAAATTAAAGCCATTAAGGAATAGAAAGTCCCCACATCCATAAATCATCTGCAAGGATTTCTGAGGTTGAAAAGGTATTATCGCAAGTTTTTTAAGAATCATGGGAGATTAGCAGCATCTCTAACAACATTATTGAAGAAATATGCATTTTCATGGACTTCGAACATCTTAAAGAGGCAATGTGCCAAGCACCAGTCTTAGCTACATCGGACTTCACAAAAACATTTATTGTGGAATGTGATGCTTTAAGAAATGGAATTGGTGTTGTTTTAATGAAAGATGAAAGACACATTGCTTTTGAAAGCCATCCAATCAAGGGAAAGCTTTTACCAAAGCTATTTATGAAAAGGAAATGTTGGCAATACTACATGCACTTAAGAAATGATGACCCTATCTAATGGGAAGACACTTCAAGGTAAAAACAGATCATGATAGCCTTAAATACTTTTTAGAACAAATATTATACTCTGAAGAGCAACAAAAGTGGGTCACAAAGATATTGGGTTATGACTTTGAAATCATCTACAAAAAAGGGAAGAAAAATGTGGTGGCAAATGCACTCTCAAGAAAGGATGAGGAAGTGGAAGCGTTGTTGTGTGCCATTTCTATTATCCAACTAGATTGGATAAACAAAGCAAGGGAGAAATGGAAGAATGATGAAGAAGTATGGGCACTTATTCGAATTTACAACAAGATTCCAGTACATCTAATACATTTAGTTGGAAAAATGATTTGTTATGATAGAAGGATCGCTTATACCTCTGTAAGAATTCGCAACTCAAACAAAATATTCTTATGGAATTACACACTTCTCCCTTAGGAGGGCACTCAGGATTTCTGAAAACTTACCACGGGGTTAAGAAGAAATTTTTTTGGGATTGCCTTAAATTGGATATTCAAAATTTTGTGGTAGAATGTTTGATTTGCCAACAAAATAAAGTTGAAACAATTAAGACCCTGGGCCTATTACAACCTTTATCCATTCCAAGCCAACGTTGGGAGGAGGTTTCAATGGATTTGATCACAGGTTTACCCAAGTCTGAGGGAAAGAGTGTCATCATGGTGGTAGTTGACAGAATTACCAAGTATGCACACTTTTGTGCTTTATCACATCTATTTAAAGCCAGTACAGTTTCTACTGCATTTATGGAAACAATTCAAAAGCTACATGGAAATCCAAAGATTATTGTAAGTGACAGAGACCCCATCTTCACTAGAAATTTTTGGACATAATTATTTTCGTGTCTTGGTACTCAGTTAGCTCATAGCTCATCTTATCATCCTCAATCTGATGGGCATGTTGAGATAGTAAACAAATGTTTGGAAGGATATCTTCGTTGCTTTGTCTTTGATAAACAGACACAATGGGTCAAATGGTTGCCTCTGGCTGAATGGTGGTATAACACATTCTTCCATATAGCAACAAAAATGACCCCATTTATGGCACTTTATGGATATCAGCCACCATCCATCACATCATATTTAAGAGAAAATTCTAAGGTTCAAGCAGTGGAACATCACATCGAACATCAATAACAAGTCCTCCAACTCTTAAAGGATAACCTCGTGTTGGCACAAATTATAATGAAACAATAGGTAGATCAACATCACAACAAAGAAGTTTTGATGTAGGTGATTGGGTATTCATACGACTACAACCATATAAACAAATGTCCCTCAAGCAAGCTAAGAAGGATAATAAATTATCACCAAAGTATTATGGTCTGTATAAGGTGTTGCAAAAGATTGGTACTATGGCATACAAATTGGAGCTTCCTGTAGCGTCTCGAGTGCACCCAGTTTTCCATGTTTCGTGTTTAAGGAAGGTTATAGGTGACAAGCTCCCAGTTCAAATAATATTGCCAGAACTTGAAAAGGAAGGAAAAATTATATTGGAACCAGAAGTAGTCACAGAAACAAGAACTCGAAAGCTACGGATTCGATCAATTTCAGAGTATCTCATCAAGTGGAAGAACCTATCTACTGAAGATTCCACATGGGAGGATGAGAATTTTATACACAAGCATCTAGAACTACTCAAGCATTGAGGAAAACACTTTTTTTGAAGGAGAGGGGCATGATAGGTCCCTATAATACTAGTGATTACCCCATTACTATTCTAGTTGTATCCCTTATTAATATTGTTGTGCCCTATGTCCCATATTTTTATTTTGTGCCCACAGAATCCCCTATTGTTGTTTTTGTGGCTTAATTATTAATTTTAGGTCGGTTGGGTTATATTGTGACTCCTTAGACTCCTATATATAGAAATGAGGTTTTGTCATTTGAATCATCCAAGAATTGTTCATTTGTGTAATGTAAAGAAGGTTGCCCCCTCGAAGAGGCTGAATTCTAAGGCATTGAACTATCTTTTCTATCTTTTTGTGCGTTGGTTTCATAACATAGTGCCATTATTGCCACCACCGAGATCCAAAAGGATGAGCCCGAAGATCCAGAGGAGGGGAGTGACTCTTCCACTCATAGATGCGGGTGAAGGGTTCCACACTATAGTTCATTATCGAAAATGGAACCCAAAAGAAGCTCATTTCAGAAGAGTTCATCAAGCATTTGGGCCTACTGACCACATCAGACCCACAGTTGTACACCAAAGGGTGGCTTCACCAAGGGTGAGATCTTTGTGTTAGCCAACAATGTTGCCTTCCTTACAACATCAAGCCCTTCATGGATGGGATACTCTGTGATGTTTTTGCTCTTAAATTTTGTGATGTATTATTAGGCCAGCCATACTTTTGGAAGTGACATGTTGTGTATAAGTGTTACACAGTAATTTGTCACTGTTTGTCACCGTCCCTATTACCGCTCTCCTGCACCTTGGAGGACTCATTCCGGGACTTGTGAGAAGTGACAAGATTTGAAACCACTTGCATCATTCACCTCTGAACATGAGCTTCATATGCGCCGAAGACATCTCCTGCTCTTTGCCCTTAAAAACAACCCTTTTTACATTAGCGTTGGCCCACTCTGTTCTGCCCGCGCTGATGGGGAAAATCCTATAAAAGGGGTGCGCCATTAGTGCTCTGTCCCAGAGTCGCAATTGCGCCAACCTTTTTGGGCAAAGTTTTTAACTAATCAATCTCTGAAAGTTATATCCAACTCATTCACCAACTGCATCCAAGTTAAGTGAAGATGGTTTGGCTTCGAATCTCCTTGAATGGGAAGTAGTTTGCCACCATTCCATAGAAGTTTCCAAGTGATGAAGCCAAATCCATTATTGTTGTGATTGATCTTATCTCTTCCTTTTCATCTTATAAAGCTTGTCTCCATGCCTTGAGCAAGCTAGTTCTAGTTCTGGTGGTAATTATACTTGTGCTGAAAGGGAGATATCAAGAGATTAGAGTTACAAGAGCCTTTCTTTGTGCCATAAGGCTTAACATAAGTAAGGAGATCTTGTCACCAAAGAGAGAGAGGCTTGTCCCTCATCCTTCAAGCTTTGCAAGACTTGTGTAGTGAGCACCCAGCCAAAGGAGGACTTGACGTCAGGCGCTGGTTGTATTATCCTTTGTTGATTATTAATAATAGATGACTATTCATTATGGTTCCATTCTCATTGTTGTGATGATTAATGTTGAATTATGTCCTTCCTGACTAATGTATAATTGCATATATTAGATTTCACGCTTGTGTTTGTGTTGTTCTCTTTGTGTGCAGGTGTCCATTCACGAGGATAGTGGAGGATTGTGACCGACCAAGGCAAAGGAACGTGGGTGACGTCTCTTCTACAAACGAAAGCGTTGGAACTCAAGTAGGTCTTCATCACCTACCTTTTATTTTCAATTAGGAACTTGCGTGATAGTATTGTTTGATTGTTGCTAGACCCATTCTGGGCTAGTAGGTATTGCCTCTATCCATAGAGGGGATTTACCTCTCCAACAATTTGGCGACTCTGCTGGGGAGTTTAGCTTGTTGTTTAATTTGTAAACTTAGACGGAGTCTAAAGCACGGCCAGATAGCCTTCGAAACACTATTGCTTTGCAGTAGTGAAGTAGATCAAAGCTGCTCCAGTCAATCTCCGGTTTGGTTTACGGATTGAACAATTTGGAGTTTGTCTTGCCTCTTTGGTTTTCTCTTGTTTGCTTGCTTGGATAGCTTTCTGGATCGAATTAATTGTTGCCTCTTGCTTCCTGGCTTGCCTAGATGCTGTGAACCGAGCTTTAGACTGCTTATTTTTCTTTTTAAATTGGAAAACTTTCTTAGCACGTTTTTCCCTTTGACAATCGCGCTAGTGGCCCTTGTTGCTAACTGAAAACCCACGGCAATCCCTTTTTAGCGCGAGTTGCAGCCTGACAGTCGCGCCAGGCCTCTTAGCTTTTTAATCCACTTGTTTGCCTGCTTTCTGAGCTTGGATTTGCGTTTTACCACATCTTTTTTTAGTTTCTGGAGTGTGTCTGATCCTTGTTTGACTGGTTCTTAACCTTCATCCTTCAGGTGTTTGCTTCTGTCTATCGATTTCACACCTCAACCCTAGGGCATCTAGTGGCCGTGTGTGTGTCGAGCCTTCCATGGGAGTTTTGGGTTTCTTGATTGTCCAGTCGACTTTGTGATTGTTTTTTGCACTTGTTCAGTGATTGTTGAAGTATTTTTGATTGATTTCCGAGTGACTTGCCCTTTTGCTTGGATTTCATCTTTGCCTTGTTTGAGCTTAGATCACATAGCTCGTACAAGATTTTGCTCTTCTTCTGTTTTGGAGAACTGTTTTGGTGTCCTGGGATTTCATTGTGTTTTCATTGAGTGAATTTGTCTCTTTTACTCAGTGTTATTGTCTTTCAAAATTCATTCTAGTGCATTGTGCCTTTAGAAAAGAAATCAAATAATCTCTTTTGCGTTCAATAGTTAATGGAATAGAACTTTTCGTTGATTCATATTCTTGAAAGAAAAAGTTTTATTTAGTTGCCATTAGCTACATTAGGTTGTTTGATCGATTGTGCTCATTTTGTTTGGTTGAAAATTCTTAACCTTCTCGTAGTTAGTATTCATCGAACGAAATGGTATTCTTTGGCATATAGCTTGCATCTAGGCAATTGTTAAAGACTACATATGGTAGGGCCTAAAATCAAAAGTTAACTAAAGATCAACCATAAAATAAACCGAATCAACTTAAAAATGCATTGGAACATAACACTCACATTGTAGAGGTCTAGGCTAGAGACGTGCTCCGGCGTCGTTAAACCTAGTCACTCTTGTTCTCGCATTAAGGTTGGGTGATTCCTCCTTGTGTGATTCAATTGTGGTCTAGTACGGAATTGGGCTCCCACGTACCATCGCGTATATATGGGGAGACTCCACTAGGTTTGCATCCTTGATCCATAGGAAGCCGTGTCTGCCGCCTTACAAGCCGTAACGCACCAAACACAGCATTCGGGAAGATTGACTACAGTAGCCAAGATGTATAAGCAGTTTTACGGATTGTCTGGTAAACCCCTTGCCTAGTTTCTCCAGAGTAGTCACTTTTTGATCCTTTTCGGACTCTGTAAAAGAAAAGGTTCTATTGAGCATTTGTCACTTCGGGCTCTTTAAACATTCGAAGGCGACTAGAGTCATCTTTTGTCCTTTTCTCGACTCTTAAAACATGAAAAGGTCAAGTTGTGTCATAATGTCCTAAAAATTTATTCGGCCACGATAACATTTACCTGGTTAGATCTTGTTTGCGTTTAGTTTTGAGTAGGATCTATTATGATTAGTTTGTCTAGGATCTTTGTTTGATCATCCTGGTGGATCCTTCGATCCCGTCTCCTGTCCCAAGTGACCAAGGGTCTCCATCTTCTACTGCCCCCGAGACACCGGTTTGTGGCGACACTTTTCCTATCGTTCCAAGTGTCCAACCGTTGAACTCTCGTGCTCCAGAGGACGAGCTTTATGACTTGTTTTGGAACCCAGTTTGGGAGCCCTCTGAAGAGGATTTTCCCACTACTCCTGTTGGTGTTGCATCTACGATGGCTTCTTCCGACATGGAGGATACATCACCTGTGTCAAGTGGGACACCCGTTATGTCGAGTATTGATACTCCCATTGCGGCTACATCCCCAGTTATCTCTACACCCTACACTGTCATGCCTCTCGGTATCACAGTGCCGACGCGCTATAGATCTCTACGGGATGCTATGAACTCCGTGACTTCCTCTTCTATGTGGGATCAAAACATTGTCCCTACAACGGGACCATTTGTTTCCCAAACTACTGTTACATCGGTTCCAACCAATCCGACCGTCTGTGTCGCGTCATCAACTCCAGTTGCTAGTTCCGTTACAACATCTTCTGCTATGACTTCTAGTGCCAGCCCATCTCGAGGCCCGGTACAAAGTGGTCCATTGGCACATACTACTAGAGTTGTTCACCCCGCAAGTGGTGCCACGCCTCTCTCTAATGCTGTTTCGGTAGGGGGGGCATATTCCCAATACTTGCATAATGTCTAGAACCCAGGCGGGCAAGGCCCCTATTATGATCCTGTCAATCATCATTTGTATATCTCCTTTCCAACTGAGCCCTATATTGAGACCTCAATTCCATTGAGTGTAGCATGGGGTACTGCCGGATATGGCGGTGGCCAGTTTCGTCCAAGTCAAGGACAGCCATCTCAAGGACCACCATACCAGGGTCAACCATCCTACTCGTAGCCTAATCATGGGCAGCACTATTATGGCCAGAATTACCCAGGTCAACCTGGAGGCTCGCAAGGACAACCTTATCAAGGACAACCTTTAGCCTCTAGTGGTCCGTCTTATACATATCTTGGTCAACCTTCTGGAAACCCAGGACAACCTTACGGTCAGCAAGGTCAACCCGGAAACCAACAAGGCTACCCTTTTGGGCAAGGGGGCCAGCCTTACGCACAGCAAGGCCAACCCACTGTTCAACCCAATCAACCATCTGGTCTATAAGGGCAACCTTCCAGCTAGATGGCCCAACCTTCGCAAGGATATCTTTCTGGGGCGTCTCAACCGAGCATGCAGATGGTTCCTGCTTCACAGCCTCAACCCAGTTATCAACCCCAGAATCAAGGTGGGTACCAATCCCAACCTTCTCATTCAGGTGGGTATCAATCCCAACCTCCTTATTCAGGTGGGTATCAATCCCAGCCTCCTTATTCAGGTGGGTACCAATCCCAACCTTCTTATTCAGGTGGGTATCAATCCCAACCTCCTTATTCAGGTGGGTACCAATCCCAACCTCCTTATTTAGGTGGGTATCAATCCCAGCCTCCTTATTCAGGTGGGTACCAATCCCAACCTCCTCATTTAGGTGGATACCAATCCCAACCTTCTCATCAAATGCCGCCTAGTTCCTAGGCTCAATATGGATACCAGCAACCCCAGGGGAAAAATCAAATCACCCCCTTATCAAAATTATCAACAACCTGCAGGGCAGTATGGTAAGCAATGGGGCGTTGGGGAGCAGAACCAGTATCAACCGTCCGGTTCCGGAAATAACCCTTATGGAAAAAATTCTTCTGGACAAGGCCCTTTTGGACCTGGTCCATCGGGACAAGGCCAGTGGGGGCAACCAGGAACTAGATGGAATTCTGGCCCTACCTCATATACGGGACATATGTCTTTTAACCCGCAGCTACCATTTCTAGCGACGTTGGAATTGCCCGACATGTCGAAGTTAACAAATGATCCCATTTTGCATAATCCGCAATGGCCACTAGTTCCAACTAAGATACCTAGCGACTGTCCCAAATTTGACGCCAAAGCCGGAGAGGACCCCCAAGCTCATGTAATGATGTATCGCTTATGGTGTTCATCTAATTCATGGCTTGTTGATTCGATCCGACTTCGCCTCTTCCAAAGGACTCTTAGAGGTTCTGCCGCTAAATGGTATATTGAATTGACCCACGCGTCATTTCAAGATTTTAATTCACTAGCTATGGCATTCCTTACTCACTTTCAGTTACCCATTCGGTACGAGACAGGGACTCATCTCCTTACGTCTCTTAAGCAGGATACAACTATGCACATCTCCGATCATATACATGAATGGAGAAGACGTCGCTGGTTGATCAAGTTTTGGATTCCTGATCAACTCCTCACCGACTGGTTCACGACTTCCTTTGCCCCTAAGATTGCACGGGACATTGCTATGGGAGCCTGTGTGACTGAAGAGCAAGCAATCGCGCACGCTCAGTACCTGGACTTAGTTTACTCTCAGTCAGGTACCTTGTATTCGTATTTTTCGGACGCCTCGAGGCCCAGTACATCTAAGGCTCCGCCGAAGCCATCTGTCGATGGAGTTATTGGCTCTGTGAACCTGGCCTCTAAAAAATCATCGTCAAACCCTAGGAAGCAAAAGTCTGGTGCTTCTAACGAAAACACTTCTCAGTGTGGTTCGAATTATGGTACTACTGAGGTCAACGCCGTCCAGTCCACCACGGCGGGTAAGACCTCGAAAGGAAAGAAAAAGGGGAAAGGAAAAAATAAATCTGAGCAACCTAAACAGAAACCCTCCAAACCTCCAGCCGAGGAAGGAGCTAAGCGCAAACCCAAATATCCTTGCCTCATTTGTGAGGAGGATCACTATACTAAGGACTACCCCAGGCGGTCCGAAGTTAGTCATTTGTTAAAAGGTGCTCCTGGGGTTCTTGCGGTTCTTAAAGAGCCTTTTCGCTCTTAGCAAACTCAAATGGTGGCTGATCCGTCTTCTTCTCCCTTCGGTTCCCAAGTCTTCATGGTCGGATCTATTCCCGTTCACGTAACGACTCGAGCAAAGGAGTATCCGTCGTTTGCTGGGAAGGAGCTCGAGGTTCCCTCAAGTGCTCCTTCGTCCAGCTCTGGTCCGCTGCATATTGAGAGACCAAGTATTGAGACGACAATCTGACCCCCTCCTAAAGGAGTACTCAGAAGATCTTCTTACAACCCAAATGCTCGTGCTGCCCAGCACTATAGCATCATTGAGGACTTAGCGTAGGCTCCGTCGGCTATGTCCGCCTTAGAAGTTCTCCAGAGCTACCCCCCTCAGAGGAAGTCCCTACTATCGGCCATTGGTGGCATTGACCCGACAGATTCAGATCTGATTACCTTCGATCTTGAGAGCCATGTTCCTAGGCTGCCTCATCAGATCGCTTTTCTTATCCAAGTTGTCATCAATTCCAAAATGATCCATCGTATATTTATTGATGAGGGCGCATCGACTTGCATTATGTCTATTTCTTGTTGGAAAGCGATCGGATCGGGTCTCCGACTCTGAGCCAGTCCCTTACGACTTCTGAAGCTTTCGATGGGAGAGAATCCCATCCTTATGGTATTCTTCAATGATTTCCAATCACCTTAGAAGGGAAAACTGTTGAAGTAGAAGTTGAGGTAGTTGATGCCAATCTCACATATAACCTCCTTCTGTGCCGGAGTTGGACGTATGCCATGCGTGCTGTGGCTTCATCCCTCTTTTGTGTCATCCGTTTCCCTCATCAAGGGAAAATTGTCACGGTAGACCAGCTTTCCTTCTTCTCTTCCTCTTCTGAGGGAAATGTACCTTTCGTTGAACATACCTTCGTTCTGTTTGAGAGTGTGGGAGCCGGGTTCTTCAAAGAACCTGCCCTTATGGGTGTTTTCTCCCTCCCACCTCCCAACCTCGCCTCTATCTCCATGATCTCAGTTCGTTCTGATCCTTGGGCCCTTCCCCCCATCGACCAGATAGAATCGTGGGGCGAGGAGATTGTGTTGAGTCTAGCTGAACTCAACTACATCGAAATTGTTGCTGCATCGGCCCCTTATGCTGAACCCGCTGCTTCAAGTGGGGCTCTTGACTCAGATGATTTTCCCCCCTGGTTTGGAGAATGCGCCTCCTCAGATCCATTGAAGGAAATATTTCCTTCCGACGAGGCCATTATAGAGACTATGTCCCTTGAAGAAAGCTCGTGGTCCCATCTTCACCATGGTTCCTCCTTTCTCCGTACCCTACGGGAAACGCTGATTTGTCTCGAGCGGTTTGCTTCATGTCTCCCTTCACAGCCTCTTCAGACGCCTATCCAGATATATCAAACATCGTCTGAAGGGAATTTAGGGAACATCACGCAGACCCATCCCATCGACATCTCTGTCAAACCAGGGATCATCGAGAACATTTATATAGGAGTCACTTGCACTCCTGAGGAGATTCAAATATATATCGCACTTTTCCCCGAATTTCGTGATGTTTTTGCGTGGTCCTACGAAGAGATGCCCGACATCAATCCATCTATTGTAGTGCACGAGATACCTACGTATCCCGGGGCAAAACCTGTTTGTCAGTGTTTGCGTCCCGTGCACCCCCGCAAGGTGGTAGCTATCAAAGAAGAAGTTGAAAAAATTCTCAAAGCTAGTTTTATCTATCCTATCCCACTTACAAATTGGGTCTCAAATATTGTCCCTGTGGATAAGAAGGAGGGTACTATTCGCATCTGTGTCGATTATCGCGACATTAATCGAGCCTGCCCAAAAGACAACTACCCCACACCGTTCATTGACCAACTCATTGATGAGTGTGCGGGAAGTGAAATATATTCGTTTATGGACGACTTTTCTAGTTACAACCAGATTAATATCGCCCCCGCTGATCAGCACAAGACGGCCTTTATCTGTCCGTGGGGTACTTTTTCTTACAAAAAGCTCCCCTTCGGTCTTAAGAATGTCGGTGCTACCTTCCATCGTGCATTGTCCTATGCCTTCCATGATATCCGGCACATCGTACAACCTTATCTGGATGACCTGCCCGCTCATTCAGCTAAGCGCTCGGACCACCCATCGCATCTTCGTGAGATTTTTCTTCGCTGTCGACACTATAATATCTGACTAAACCCGCATAAATGTGTCTTCTGCATCGGATCTGGTCGACTTCTCAGGTTTATCGTCTCCCGAGAGGGCATCTGCTTGGATCCCCTTAAAGTCAAGGCAATCGTGAATCTTCCTCCCCCTGCTACTTTGCGGCAATTGCAGAGCCTGCAGGGTAAAGCTAATTTCTTAAGATGATTCATCCCAAACTATGCCGAAGTGGCAAAGGGTTTCACCCGGTTACTTAAGCGTGACACCCCATTTCGATGGGATGCCATAGTTGAGGAGTCTTTTGCACGTCTCAAAACTCTTCTAGTTTCCGCCCCTTTGTTGCGGCCTCCAAATTATCATCATGACTATACGCTATATTTGGCCGCTGCTGACACCACCATCAGTATGGTTCTGGTACAAGATGACGACGATGGCATCGAACATGTTATTTACTACCTTAGCCACAACTTATTAGATATGGAAACTTGATATGCTTACATCGAGAAGTTGGCCCTCACTGGTGTTTCTACGGTTCAACGATTTCGTCACTATATTTTGTTGTGTACTACGACGGTGATCTCCGATTGCAACCCCATGACTTATATTCTATCACGACAATTGCTCGGGGGAAAATACTCAAAGTGGATCATCATCCTCCAAGAGTTTGACTTTGAATTTACTGCTGCCAAGTCTAAGAAATCACTCGTCTTCGCCGAGCTATTATGTTCCTTTCCATCCACTGCTGCCTCCTCCCAGATAGAGGATTCTATTCCAGACGAAACTCTTTTCCTTATCAGCACCCTTGATCCTTGGTACGGGGACATCATTGTCTACTTCCAGACATCCTCTTTCCGTCCCGAGACCTCTAAGGATGCTCGTCGACGGGTTCGACACCAAGCCCAACCATATCGCATCATTGGGGACACCCTGTACCGTCTCGGTGTTGATTCGGTTCTTCACCGATGCCTAACCTTCGAAGAAGCTGAGAGAGTTCTAAATGACTGCCACTCTGGTGCTCGTGGTGGTCACATGTCTGGATATGCCACTGCATAGAAAATCCTCCGTGCTGGCTGTTTCTGGCCTTCCATTTTCAAGGATTGCATTCTTGCTGTCCGTTCCTGCCATGAATGTCAGATTTACCAACGGAAGATGCCTGCACCCCCTGCCCCACTGCACCCCGTTGTAACCGTCGGCCCCTTTGCCAAATGGGGCATCGATTATGTGAATTGTAACCTTCGCTCGGCCGGGGGGCATGGATACATCATTGTTGCTGTAGATTATTTTACAAAATGGGCTGAGGCGATGCCTACATTGTCAGAAGACGGTCACACCGCGGCGCAGTTCTTGTTTAATCATGTTATTTCATGGTTCGGAGTTCCACAAGCCATCGTCACTGATCACGGAAAACATTTTTGTAATCATATGATGGCCGACTTAACAACCCAGCTAGGTCTTAGGCATGATAGTTCGACTCTGTACTATCCTCAGGAAAACGGTCAAGTGGAAGCCGTGAACAAAGTCTTGGTCACGATGCTTCAAAGAACTATTGGCATGCACAAGTCTAGTTGGCATCTGATCTTGTTCTCCGCTTTGTGGGCCTACCGTATCTCCGTGAAGGACGCCACCAGTTTCACTCCTTTTCAGTTAGTTTATGGACTGGAGGCGACCCTTCCCATTGAGTGTGAGATTCCTTCACTGAAATTAGCTATCGAGTTACTCCCCGATACTACCCCTGTAGAAGAGCAGCTTCTTTACTTAGAACGGCTGGATGAGACTCGTCGTCTAGCCTCCCTAGCTATTGAAGCTCAAAAGAAGCGAGTGAAAACTCACTTCGATAACGTTGTTAACCCCCGCTCTTTCATCGAGGGAGATCTAGTGCTGCTCTATGATCAAGCTAACGATAAGCTGGGAGCAGGAAAACTCAAGCCAATGTGGCATGGGCCCTATATTGTGAAAAGAGTTTTACAAAAAGGTGCCTATGAGCTTATAGATTATGAAGGTAATCCTCTGGACAGGCCCCGAAATGAGCTTTATCTCAAGAAATATTACGCCTGAGTCCAGGCACTCTCTCTTTTTGTACATGCGTATGCTTTCAGTAGTGTGTTGTGTGTGCGTGTTTATTTAGTTTTTATCTCAGTGTGTCAGCATGATTGCCGCTTATTGTGTCTTTTTCTTCTTGAACAGATGTCTGGATCGCCTTACGTTGGTTTTGCTGATGGTGCTTCCCGCAATACTCGCAATCTGTCATCTGCGGCATGGGTGATCTACGATCCTCATGGTGAGTTAGTAGATATTCAAGGGGTGTGTCTGGGTTGTACAATGAACAATGTAGATGAATATAGTGCTGTAATTGAATTATTAGCCGAGGCAATTAACCTCGGAATCCGCACAGTGGTTGTAAACTTAGATTCTCAACTTGTAGTCCACCAACTCAACGAACGATATTCCGTCAGAGATCATCGCATTTTAAGGTTGCATTTACGTGTTAAGTTATTGGAAAGAGATTTTGATTACATTACTTATCAACACATTCCAAGAAGACTTAATGCAGTAACTGATGCACTAGCTAACTATGTATTGGACAGACATTTGTATAATATGTAAATCAACATAATACAAGAAGCATAAAATACAATAAACCATAACACCATGTATATATATATATATATATATATCGTGTGGCGCACTGAGGCGCTCAAAAAAAATAAATGTACATGTCTGGATAGAGTCTGTGTTCTTCGTACATCTGAGACACTTGTCTCTCAAAAAATATGCAGGAAATAAAACCTAGGAGTCTAAGCATGGTGGTGCTCATGATAGCACATCACCGCTCGCACCAATCGTCTCAGTAGACGATGGACGCGAGTCGGCACCCCCACTATGTGCCTCTGATATGCGAAAGGCACATCGGCCAATCTGGCATAACCTAGAATCCCTTGGGCTAGCCCCTCGAGATTTTGTATCAGCTCCTCCCCCATGGTACCCCTTGCTTGAGGGTCGGCTGTGGGTTGGCCTCTCCGCGCTGTAGGGGACAGGCCGGCTGGTCGCTCCGGGCCCACATCTGCATATACATACAATCGTCATTAGAACAGGCATGTATTAAAAAAGACAAAAAAATGAAAATACATAAAACATCAAAACAAGGAGTTCATACCTAACTCCTCCTCCCATTCCTCCCCCTCTGGTAATGGAAGGTCTGGGTCCCCATGAAATTGGTTCCTGCATAAGGCCAATCCTGGATCACGATCAGCTGTCGACGGAGCCATATGAAGAACTCAAGATGCCATGACATCTCCTGGCCTCCTCCTCCTCTGGGCATCAAGGCTGCCCAGCAAGCCATTCTAGGCTCTTGTGGCAATGGATCTGCCACTACGGCTCTCTGGATCTGGAAAAGTGGTATTCGCTCCAGGAAGAGTGATACCACGATCGAACCATATGCGAACTATTTCACATCCGCACGCTTACAATTTGTGAGATGCCGTTTGATATTGGTGGTCACGGCTGCAGCCCAATTAAAGATGGTCAGACTGAGGCATTTAGTTGCGAGTATCAGGTGGTTCTTGCTTGCCTCATGGGGCGCTTGTACCCCAGTTGCACGTGTGATGGTGAAAAGAATGGCCTTGAGAGTCAAATCCCGGATGGTGTTGATAGCCACCTTAGCACTTTGTCTCCTGAATTGTGCTTCCGGGCACACTCGAGCTTTTACTTCACCAACCTTCTCCCCAGAAGGTCTACTGCCAGTCAAGATGGGAACTGCCCCTCTCCGTGATAGTCCAGTGATGAAGTATACATCAGATACCTCAAGCTCCAAGATCTGGTTCCATAGACGAAATACTTGGTCGTCCACATCCCAAGCATCGATGATGAACTGTAGCAATTCAGGTTGCGACTGCATATATGATGTAAGGAAGAACTTTTTGAGGCCACAATCTCTCAGAGCATTCATGCACCCCTCATCCTCAATTGCCAAAGCATCCACAACATCATGTTCTCTTTCTTTCCATTCTACTACCATTTTGACTTGTTTCCTGCACCCACAAAGACAAATACACCTTCATTAGAACGTTGGACAAATTATGATCTAGGAGAATTTCAAATAAAACGGGTAAATTTGTGCAAAAAATCGGGTTGCGCGGTTAGCACGACTGTTTTTAAAACAGTCACGCTAATGGCGCGACGCCCGTGGGTAATTCACCCCATTAGCGCGGGTCCGTGCCGGATACCCGCGCCAATGGGGCGAAGCCCTAAATTTGAAACTCCCCCTTGCAGGGGCTCAATCAGGAACCAAATACATAAAAAATGGTATAAAAATGAAGCTAAGGGAAGCGCCTCTTACCTGGAGCCGACGAGATCGCGAATGTTTGCACGGATTGGCTATATTCGCCGCCTGAAGTTTGCTTCCCAAACAGACCCTTCTCACTCTTCAAGAGGTAAAAAGTAAAAGTAATTCTATTTTTACATTTTCACCCTATTTATAAGCTTTTTAACTCATTGTTTGGGTTTAGAAAAGGTTATTTTTGAATATCTTAATATATTTTTGGTCGAAAATGGGTTTTACGTTTGCTTCTTGTGCAGTGAGAGGTCTTGTATGCAACTTCGATGGTGAAACGAGTTGTATTTTACACTTTTTCGGACTCGGTAAATACACGAAAAAGTCACTATGGAGTCATCTTTTAGCTCTTTTCTAACTCGCTAAATGTGAAAAGATTGTCGAGTTATTCCTCTTGACTCATTAAACATAAATAAGAGGCGGTCATTTTTAAACTCTTTTTCCGACCGTATAAAGAATGAAAAGATCGTCGGGCCTTTGTCGTTTTAGGTTCGTTAATGGGAGCGAAACGACGTGATATCGATCGCTTTTTTACTTTTTCGGGTCGGTGTCACTACTCACGAAAAGTACTCCTCGGTCGTAATGGCCGGGCAGTTCTTTCGAGCATAGTTTTATACTTTTTCGGGCCCGAGAGACACAACTTTACGAAAAAGGACACCCCTGGAGTTTTCTTTTTGCTATCTTTTCAAACTCTCTAAACATGAAAAGATGCCAAGTTTTTTCTTTGTCAGACTCGTTAAAACCTTAATGACATTGGATTTTGTCGTAATGACACCATTCAAGCATATGCTATCCCCGTCAAGCTTGCTATCCAAAAATAACCGGGGTACTCGCTAGAAATGGTGGGAGAATAAAGGAACTGTAATTGTCGTCGTCGGCAGTATGTGGCTCTTGAACATGGCACTTTCTGCATTCGTGTCTGGGTGGGGACATCTCATCTCATTTCACATTTGCCTCCATGGGTTTGGGCTATCCTATTTGACCATTCATCTGCTCATTGCCTTGTTTCCATGACCCCTGATCATTTGATATCAAATACTGCCAAATCCACTGTCGTGCTGTCGATATGTTCAAGAGAAGTTGAACTCTGCAGAATACTTAACCTCCCTCTGATATCTCACACAAAATATGTTGTCCTTCTCTGTCTCGTCTCGATGATGTGGGAAACATTATGGCCCACCTTCGATTAAGATCACTTCCTGTCGACTTCAACTCATTATCCAGGAAGATGACCTAGAGACTCCCTTCAGGTGCCTTGGAGCCTGCATGCCTCAATGGCAGGTTCTTCATGTTCGACGAGAGGTTTTCATCATTGGCCTCTGATCAGATGATTCTACGGGTGTTTGACACCGGCTCATTGATTCACATGCCGTGGATTGTAGCTATAGTACCTTAAGGACCATCGTCATTATTGGTGGCACCTCTCGTGTCTGTTAACAGTTTTCATCATTAACTGGTAATTAGACGATGTTCATGCATGTTCAACTTCAACTCCTATATTCACATGCTTGAACTTGTACTATGTTCGGGTCGAGTTGGAGCGCAAGACCCCAAATTGTGTATATTAAAATCCTGGTTTCATTTTGTGGATTATTGTAATCATTACATGACTCATTTATTGGATGGCTACGACCATACCTGAGTCCATTCATTGATCCTCATCGGATGGCTGCTTCCATGCCTGGGATCCATTTTTATATACTCTGTTACGGATGGTTGCGCCCATACCACATCTATCATGTACTTGAGATATTAGTTGTACTTCTTTTTGCAGGTTCTCTGGCGAGGGTGTTTTCAGTCACGCATGTTCTTGTAAAGCATTTCACCCCTCTCTCTCTCGGGCCTCATGCTTTAGGGGGCATCTGTTACATAGTAATTTGTCACCGTTTGTCACCGTCCCTATTACCCCTCTCCTACACCTTGGAGGACTCATTCCGGGACTTGTGAGAAGTGACAAGACTTGAAACCACTTGCATCATTCACCTCTGAACATGAGCTTCATATGCCCTGAAGACATCTCCTCCACCTTGCCCTTAAAAACAACCCTTTTTACATTAGCGCTGGCCCATTGTGTTATGCCCGCGCCAATGGGGAAAATCCTATAAAAGGGGCGTGCCATTAACGCTCTGTCCCAGAGTCGCAATCGCGCCAACCTTTTCGGGCAAAGTTTTGAACTAATCAATCTCCGAAAGTTCTATCCAACTCATTCACCAACTGAATCCAAGTTAAGTGAGGATGGTTTGGCTTCGAATCTCCTTGAATGGGAAGTAGTTTTTCCACCATTCCATAGAATTTTCCAAGTGATGAAGCCAAATCCATTATTGTTGTGATTGATCTTATCTCTTCCATGGCTTGAGCAAGCTAGTTCTGATTCTAGTGGCAATACTTGTGCTAAAAGGAAGATATCAAGAGATTAGAGTTGCAAGAGCCTTCTTTGTATCCATAAGGCTTTACCTAAGTAAGGAGATCTTGTCACCAAAGAGAGAGAGGCTTGTCCCTCATCCCTTCAAGATTTGCAAGAATTGTGTAGCTAAGCACCCAGCCAAAGGAGGACTTGACGTCAGGACACTGGTTGTATTCTTCTTTGTTGATTATTAAATAATAGATTACTATCATTATGGTTCCATTCTCATGGTACTTGTAATGGTTGATGTTGAATTATATCCTTCCTCACTGATGTATAATTGCATATATTAGATTTCACGCTTGTGTTTGTGTTGTTCTCTATGTGTGCAGGTGTCCGTTCATGAAGACAGTGGAGGATTGTGACCGGCCAAGACAAAGGATCGTGGGCTACGTCTCTTCTACAAACAAAAGCGTTGGAACCCAAGTAGGTCTTCATCACCTACCTTTTATTTTCAATTAGGAACTTGCGTGATAACATTGTTTGATTGTTGCTAGACCCGTTCTGGGCTAGTAGGGATCGCCTCTATTCGTAGAGGGGATTTACCTCTCCAACAAACCTGTCATGCCCCCAACTCTTTTATCTTAAGTTGAGTGGGTGCGGCACCGCCTAAACGACTCACCGTTTCCATGGTTAAGTGTTTTACGAACTACGACTTCACTTTTATAAAACTTCACTTGTTAAATTATAATGTGCGGAATTCCATTATAACATGCATGATAAACATAAGCAAGAACAACAAAAATCCATGTATAAAAGATCTTTTATTATAGTAGAAATTTTACAACATGACCGGGAGACTATGCTCAACCGGCATCTTACAACCGGGCGGGCGCTCGCCTGTGCAAGAGCGCGCGGCGGTCTGCCCGAACCTCACCAATATACAACAATGTTGTTCTCCCGAACGATGGGCGTGCCGTGCTACCGTGCACGCCCAACCGCAACACGACCCAACACCCCGGCGCTATCGCGTTCACCTCCAACCGTTGGGCGGGCGGGTCGCCCACGCCCTCGCCCGGTCGTTCACTCGACGGGCGGGAAAGCGTTCACCCGCGCCCATGCCCGGTTCTACCCGCGCGTTGCCAAATGAACCGTCGCACTAAACTCTGCCTACCCGGCGCTGTGGGCGCATCTCCATTCGACCTGTGGTTCCACCACCTTCCCCCTTCGCACTTGAGACTTATGCGAAGAATTGCAATGAACCTTGATCGTTTTTGCGATGATCCAATCCAACGTTTCCTTCGTTAGTTTATATGCGTTGTGGGAGGGGGCTGCCACCTGTCTGACCTCCACAACTCGCCATACTTGCGCCGGATCGTTGCCACCACACATGGTCGGCCCGCCCTCCATGCAGGACCGCTCCACAACCGTGTTCAGCACTTCAACCCGCGCTCGGTCAGCTTGCCCACGATTTATCTCCAACTCACGGTATAAACATGCGATGCGCTCTCCATAACCGCGCCCTCATCCGTCGCGTTATTGGAGCGCTCTCCATACTTAGTCCTTTTTTCTCTTGGTGAGGTCCGCGCGCCCGTGCTGAGGCACCAGGGCGGTACATCCTCCCCAACTGGAAATCATTGTCGCCCTCGACAATCCTCCACGTCTAAGTATCCTCCTCTCAAACCTCGCAATCTTCCTCTTCCATCTCCAAAGTGAGTCCTCTGATCCCCAGTGGAGTCACCAAATTGTTGGAGAGGTAAATCCCTTCTACGGATAGAGGTGATCCCTACTAGCCCAGAACGGGTGTAGCAACAATCAAACAATGCTATCACGTAAGTTCCTAATTGCAAATAAAAGGTAGGTGATGAAGACCTACTTGGGTTCCAACGCTTTCGTTTGTAGAAGAGATGTAGCCCACACTCCTTTGTCTTGGCTGGTCACAATCCTCCACTATCTCCATGAACGGACACCTGCACACAAAGAGAACAATGCAAACACAAGCATGAAATCTAATATATGCAATTATACATCAGCCAGGAAGGATATAATTCAACATCAACCATTACAAGTACAATGAGAATGGAACCATAATGATAGTCATCTATTATTTAATAATCAACAAAGGAGAATACA
>APFE031747716.1:110777-127171 GCA_000404065.3 Pinus taeda
GACTTGAAACCACTTGCATCATTCACCTCTGAACATGAGCTTCATATGCCCTGAAGACATCTCCTGCTCTTTGCCCTTAAAAACAACCCTTTTTACATTAGCGCTGGCCCACTATGTTCTGCCCGCGCTAATGGGGAAAATCCTATAAAAGGGGTGTGCCATTAGCACTCTGTCCCAGAGTCGCAATCACGCCAACCTTTTTGGGCAAAGTTTTTAACCAATCAATCTTCGAAAGTTCTATCCAACTCATTCACCAACTGCATCCAAGTTAAGTGAAGATGGTTTGGCTTCGAATCTCCTTGAACGGGAAGTAGTTTTCCACCATTCCATAGAAGTTTCCAAGTGATGAAGCCAAATCCATTATTGTTGTGATTGATCTTATCTCTTCCTTTTCATCTATAAAAGCTTGTCTCCATGCCTTGAGCAAGCTAGTTCTAGTTCTGGTGGTAATTATACTTGTGCTGAAAGGGAGATATCAAGAGATTAGAGTTGCAAGAGCCTTCTTTGTCTCCATAAGGCTTAACCTAAGTAAGGATATCTTGTCACCAAAGAGAGAGAGGCTTGTCCCTCATCCCTTCAAGCTTTGCAAGAATTGTGTAGCTGAGCACCCAACCAAAGGAGGACTTGACGTCAGGACGCTGGTTGTATTCTCCTTTGTTGATTATTAATAATAGATGACTATCATTATGGTTCCATTTTCACTGTTGTGATGATTAATGTTGAATTATGTCCTTCTTGACTGATGTATAATTGCATATATTAGATTTCACGCTTGTGTTTGTGTTGTTCTCTTTGTGTGCAGGTGTCCATTCATGAGGATAGTTGAGGATTGTGACTGGCCAAGGTAAAGGAACGTGGGCAACATCTCTTCTACAAACGAAAGCGTTGGAACTCAAGTGGGTCTTCATCACATACCTTTTATTTGCAATTAGGAACTTGCGTGATAGCATTGTTTGATTGTTGCTAGACCCGCTCTGGGCTAGTAGGGATCGCCTCTATTCGTAGAGGGGATTTACCTCTCCAACAATAAGTTTCGGCCTCACACTATTATTTTTACTTTGGGTGATAAGTTGTACAGGATATTAGAGGTAGCACTGCCTACTGCCATTTATTTGATCACTAAGACCATTTCCCAGACCAGGAATTTTTTTCCTTATGATTTGCCCTAAGGGCAAGAACAAGATTGTGGATGTGTCCTCTAGACAGGGCTCATCTGCACGGAAGCAATAGATGGACAAGGTTGTGGAGGAGTATAGGGACATATTCACCTCACCCAAAAAGGTACCTCTACACTGTCTGGTCTAGCACTCCATCGATCTGACCTCGGGTGCGTCGCTACCCAATGGACCGATCTATCGACACTCTATTCTAGAGAACACTGAAATCAAGAGGTAGATTAAGGACTTATTGTAGAAAGGGCACATTGGGCCAAGTTCATCACCTTGTGGGAGACTGATTGTGTTGGTACAAAAGAAGGATGGTACCTCGAGACCTTGTATTGACTATCAGGTGATGAACAAGATCATTGTTCAAAACAAGTATCCAATCCCACAGATTGGTGACATTTTGAACCAGGTAAAGGGGGGAAAATATTTTAGCAAGATTGACTTGAAGTTTGGTTATCAGTAGGTACCAATTAAACCCTCTGATGTGTGGAAGACTGCCTTCAAATATAAGGAGGGTGTTTTCGAATGGTTGGCCATGCCTTTCGAGTTGAAAAATTCCCCCACAACCTTCATGAAGCTGATGGATGACATCTTCAAACCCTTCACCAACTCATTCATGGTGGTGTATTTGGATGACATTTTTATATTCATCCATAGTTGGGAAGAGCACCTCCACCATATTTGGTAGGTCCTCCAAACCCTACGGTAACAGAAGTTGTGTGCCAATTGGAGAAACACAATTTTGATATGACCCATATTCAGTATCTAGGCTACATCATTAATAAGAAGGGTGTGCATGTGGACATGGCCAAGATACAATTCATTTGGGATTGGCCAACCCAAACCAATCTAACAGAGCTCCGCAACATTCTGGGTCTTTCCAACTTCTACCATAGGTTCATGTTGGGTTTCTCTCATATCACTTGGCCCTTGAGTTAAGTCACTAAGGGAGGAGTGAAACCAAAGTTCTTTTGGTCTAAATCCCAACAGAAGGTGTTTTCCGAGTAAAAGCATCGCCTCTACTCTGCACCAATTCTCACATTACCCGATCTGCAACAACCATTTGAGATAGAGATAGATGCCTCTGACTATGTTATTGGTGTAGTTCTTACTCAATAGGGACATCCTGTGGCATATCATAGTGAGACACTTTTAGACACAATCCAAAAGTGTCCCACCTAATGTAGGTTTTAACCCCATACAAAAATTACCTGCATATGAATTCTAAAACACAGAAAATAAACAATGCAAGAGCATAACACATAAAACATATTTCAATGTTACAATACATATTTATACATGCCAAAGAATCCAATACCATGGACCGAAAACCATCAAATCCAAAAACATGGACCAAAAACCATCGCATCCAAAACAACATGAAAAAATCATGCACAAAACCATAGGTAGGTCTGCCCAACTTAACATAAGGTCCAAATATTTTTTTTCTTTGCAAAAAAATATAACACAACCCAACATTCTCCCACTTGTTGTTTCCTTTGCACAGGTGACCACAGGAGAGCTTAGTCATTTATCTAGCCCTGCAATGCCCATTGTTTCTCTACACCAAGAGCCTCTCAGAGCTCACAAATTTTGTCAATGCATCTGCAGTATTCTTTAAAGTGTCCATCTTTACCAGCAACACCTTTTGTCTTCTATCATATCCTTCACAAAGTGATACTGAAAATCAATGTGCTTTGTCTTTCAATGGTAAGTAGGGTTCTTTGCTAAGAAATTGCACTTTGGCTGATATAGTCTATTCTTATAGCTCCCTGTACTAACCCCATACTTGAACACATTATTTGCAACCAAACTGCTTCCTTGCTTGCATGAGTCGCTGCCATGTATTTTGCCTCATTAGTTGATACTGCTACTACATATTGTTTCTTACTCATCCAACTGACTGCACCTCCAAATAGGTTAAACACATACCCACTTGTAGATCTTCTCTGGTCCAGATCTTCAGCCCAGTCTGCATCAACAAAGACACAGATATCCAAAACTGTGTCCAAATCTAGTCTTCCTTGGTAGCACAAACCATAATCACTAGTGCCACGCAAATACCTAAAAAGCTGCTTCACTTTTATCTGATGCTCCTTCCCTAGTTTTGACATAAACCTACTCAATACTCCCACTGCATGTGAAATCTCTGGTCTAGTATAGACCATCAAATACATTAGGCTACTGACTGCACTTGCATATGGAACACGGGACATATCCTCTTCCTCTTCTTGTGTCTTGGAACACTATTCAACGGATAACTTTACACCTACAAGAATAGGAACCTTCACCGGTTTACTATCCTGCATATTAAACCTCTGCAATATTGTCTCGACATACTTCCTCTGGTTTAACCAGGGCTTCCTCTTTTCCCGATTTCTTTTAATTTCCATGCCCAAAATATAGTTTGCAGCACCAAGATCTTTCATGTCAACTTTGGAGGACAATTAGGTCATCAAATCATGGATAATATCTTTGTAATTTCCAACTAGCAACATATCATCCACATACAAGACCAGATAAATAACACGACCACCAATTAATTTAAAATACACACAATGATCTTCTTTGCTTCTGGTGAAGCCAAGTGCCCATATAAATGTAAATTTCTGATACCACATCCTTGGTGTTTGTTTTATCTCATACAGAGAATTCTTTAACTTGCATAGCAGTTCTTTCTTTACCTTCACTGCAAAGCCTTCAGGTTTCTTCATGTAGATCTCCTCTTTTAGATCCCTGTGAAGAAATGTTGTCTTCACATCCATCTGTTCTACCTCAAAATAAAATGCAACAACAAGAAATAAAAGTAATCTAATAGAAGCTACCTTGGCAACAGGAGAGAAAATATCACCAAAATCAATTCCCGACAGCTAGGAATAACCTTTTTCTACCAATCGAGCCTTTTATTTCTCCACCTTTCCTTCTAAATTTTTCTTCTTCTTGAACACCCATTTGCTACCAATGGGTTTCCTTCTAACAGGCAACTCCACCAGATCCCAAGCGTCATTTTTATGCAAAGATGCCATTTCATCAACCATGGCCTCTTTCCAAAATTTTCCATCCTCTGAATCTATTTCTTCCTTCACAATTATGGGATCATCATCAGTAGCAAAATTTGAATAAAAAGCAGATGGACTATACCTTTATGGTTGCCTTCTTTCTCGAACTAATATTCTCACACCCAGAGTTTGCGGCTCTTCATCTTCTCATTCCTCCTCTTCTGTAGGGTTGGATTTTTCCTCCTTAAGCTCAAACTCTATCTTCTCAGGTTCCTTTGGTTAGAATTCATGCTTAATAACATATTTCACCTCTCTAAACACCACATCTCACCTGTACACAACTTTCCTTGTTACTGGGTTCCAAAGCTTATAACCCTTTAAACCATCCTTATACCCAATAAAGATGCACTTTTCAGATTTACTATCCAACTTTGTTCTTTTCTCCTTTGGAACATGTACATATGCATCACATCCAAATACCATTAGATGTGAAAAAGAGGGTTTCTTATCAATCCATACCTCTTGTGGAGTCTTATCCTCCAACACTGATGAAGGTTATCTATTGATCAAGTAACATGTAGTCTCCACCGCCTTTGCCCAGAATTCTTGTCCTAACTCGACACCATTGAGCATGCTTCTTTCCCTTTCCATCAACGTCTTGTTCATTATTTTTGCAACTCCATTTTGCTAAGGTGTGTATAGAGTAGTCTTCTGCCATGCTATACGAAACTCCTTACAGAATTCTTCAAATTCCTTATTACAAAACTCTCCACCTTTATCTATTCTCAGCACCTTTATTTTCTTCTATGTCTAGTTTTCCACTAGAGCCTTAAATTCTTTAAACCTGTCAAAGACTTCAGATTTCTTCTTAAGGAAATATATCCATGTATTCCTTGAGAAGTCATCTATAAATGATACATAGTACATAGACTTACCCAATGATAGAACCTCCATAGGGCCAAACACATCACTATGCACGAGTTTTAATATTTGTTTCACCCTCTTCCCACCGGAGGGGAAACTCATTTTGCTTCCCATATACACAATTTTCACAGAAATCAAAATCCAGAGAGTTATTACTCATACCTTCTACTATACCTTTACCATGAAGTATTTAGAGGCCCTTCTCTTCAATATGTCCAAGCCTTTGATGCCGCATCATGCTCTTCTCTCGAGAGACCACTAGATTTTCTGCTCCACTTTTAAGAACCACAGAACTATTGCACCCATCAATAATAGTGCTACCTTACAGCTTGTACATATTTCCATTCTGAAGTCCCCGCATCAATATCAGTGCTCCCCAAACCATTTTGCAGGTATCCTTCTCAAACACTGTTTTTACACCGACATCATCCAACTTGCTTACAGAAATCAGATTTCTGGCTAATGCAGGAATATGCAGAACACCCGAAAGTGTTTTAACCCTTCCACCTTACAACTTCAACTTTACTTTTCTAGGACCAACGATTCTAGCCTTCCTGTCATCCCCCAAGAAGACATCACCACCATCATATTTCTCATACTCATAGAACCACTCTCTATGGGGAGTGAAGTGAAAGGATGCACCTGACTCAATCAACCATGCCTTGTGATCTACATGTGTACTTGAAGAAGCCAAGTACACATCCCCACCTTCATCTGAGGTGGTTTTCACCTCTATAGATGGAGCATCATCAAATCCCTTTCCTTTATTCAGAGCTTTAGATTTATAGTCACTTTTGTAGTGCCCTTCCTTTCCGCATTTCCAGCACACCACCTTTATAGGTTTTCTTGGATATTTAGATCTTCCTCTAGATTTAGACCTCCCACTCGATGACTTATTTTTTTTTCTATTCTGGGACCATCCTCATACAAATAAGGCATCACCATTCTAGTTCTCCATATTTTTTCTTCTCATTTCCTCCACCAGCAAGGATGATATTATTTCATCAAACTGCAAGGCAGTTGCATTGCTACCTATTGCAATAACTAGACTTTGCCACAAATTTGGTAGAGAACATGACAAACTGATGCCCTTATCTTCATATGAAATTTTAATATCAACAAATGATACTAACTTACCACAATATTAAATGCGTTCAGATGCTCTATCATCGAGTCTCCATCTTTCATCCTTAGGTTATACAACTTTTTTTGTAGGAACATATTCACCAGAGACTTAGATTGGTACAAAGTCCCTAACTTGTCCTACAAATCGTTTACTGTAGCTTCCACTGATACATTTAACAATATTGAATCTGAGACACACAATCGTATTGTGCTCTTTGCCTTCCAATCCAACTTCTTCCATTCTTCATCGGACACTCTCGTTGGTTTAGTACCAGTATATACCATGATCCACTGATCTTTATCCACCAACAGATCCTCCATCTTGAGTTTCCACAACTCAAAACCATGACCATTAAATTTCTCGATCTCTATCCTTCCACTGCTTGCCATCTTCTTTCATCACTAGAATCGATCCCACAAATCTCCCACTGAATGGGGTCTACCATAGGCTCGAGTGAAACTTCTTAGCAACAAAGGCATCCCCTTGAAGCCAAAACAACTGTAATACCAAATGTAGGTTTTAACCTTGTACAAAAATTACCTGCATGTGAATTCTAAAACACAGAAAATAAACAATGTGAGAGCATAACACATAAAACACATATACACAGAGATTTTCCCCCGGATCCCAAAACCGGGACTACCAACTTGATTTTTCATTATGTTCCTTTCAATGTGTGAATACATATTTATATATGCCAAAGCATCCAATAGCATGGACTAAAAACCATTGCATCCAAAACCATGGGCTGAAAATCATCACGTCCAAAACCATGTGCAATAATCATGCACAAAAGCATAGGTAGGTCCACCCAACCTAATATAGGGTCCAAATTTTTCTTCCCTGGGTGTTGCCCTAAACCCCATAGAGCCCCCCTCAAATCCCTCAGATAGGGGGGCTACTACACCCCCTGCGACACCCCCATTGCGCAATCGGCACAACGAAGTGGGGCTCGACCACCCCTCTAACCCCCTAGTTCACTACATGGGCTAGTCATGGAAAGAATATAACACAACCCAACACCTATGAAAAAGAGATGTATTCTATTGTGCAAGCCCGCCGATAATGGAAGCATTACATTCTAGGGAGGGAAACAATCATTCACACAGACCACCAACCCTTGCAGTTCATACAGATACAGGGGTGGTTGTAGAACAATCGCCATAAAAAATGGTTTACCTACATGAAAAAATTCCATTTGAAGATTAAGTACAAGAAGGGAAGCAACAACAATGCTACAGACTACCTCAGCGGATTGTTGGTTATGGCGCTAAACACTCTACTTGAATCTTGTGGGCACGAGACTCAAGGGTTGCTACATCCTCACAAGAGCGATCCAAAATGTGGCGACACATACCAGATGCTCCTGGAAGGCAAGCAAGTTCTAAATTTTCACCTCGAGAATGCATTGTTATGCCACTTGGGACATCGATGTGTTCCTTCAAGCAGGTGTGCCAATATGATTTGGGAGGTTCACTACAATCAGATTGATGGACATCTCAAGGTAGAGAAAACAATGAAATTATTGCAGAAGTATTTTTATTGGTTGAACCTCCTACTGGATGTTGAGAAGTACTTCAGATCCTACACTACCTCTGTCATTTCCAAACCGACCAAGAAGAAGAAAGACCTATATACTTCTCTTCGTACTCCTAGATGACCTTGGGAATCCATCTTGATGGATTAGAGAGAGAGAGTGAAAATATTTGATTATAATGAAGGACAAAGCATCTAAAAATGGATGAATTTTGAACTCATAAGCTTTCATTCAAATAATAGGACTTGATAACAATGAAATACAAGAAATTTACAATCACATAAGAAATATGCATACTGTAAAATATTGTCACATGAGTCGTTTGGTAAAATATCTAAATACTTCTACCTTGGAAAATTCTGATCTATATCAACAATATCTCTTGTACATATAAAAGTTTTTTTTTTCTTTCTCAAAAAATGAACCCTTTTTACATTAAAATCATCTCTTTTATGGATTTTATGGAAATGGTGATTTGATAATTTTCTTTGACATCTTCGTTTTCAATAGCATAAAATTTATCAGCTGGTAAACTTGACATTCACATCAACACTTGGGCATCAACACTTGGGCACCTAAAGTTTTGACATTCCAACAACAACAGGGCACACAAGGGTTTGACATTCCCTTAGGCTTGATCATTGGCATTTGGAATTTTTAGAAACTCCTTGAATTGACAATAATTGGTGTTCTGAGATCCTCCTCAACATGTGGTGTTTCTCCTTTGAATACGACATTGAATGCTTGTACCCTAGAAATTGCTACATTTTCATTTTGTTTAATTTTTTTCTTGGATGGGGTTTATCCCACATCAATGAGGGGATGATGCTTATAAACCTTTTTATTCATAGAAGCTGATATCTCTCATTGATGCATAGTGAAATGTATTATGGGCCCTTGTGGGCTCCTCTCCTTGTCTAGGAGTTGTGTGTAGACTTAATCCTTAGTGGATTTCAATCTGTTGGGCTTTGTCTTGGCTTATGGCTTTCTGATTGGTTTCTTGGAAATTAGTGGACTTGAATATTGGGCCTCGAGCTTGATAAGTTTTTTTATTTATGAAAATTAAAAATGAGTTTTCATAAAAGATTGAGGGCACAAATAACCTTGAAAGACCAAACAAATTTACCTAAGCTCAATTTTTTTTTTCTTTTAAACAAAAAATTATAGAAATTTACAAGTGATAACAAGTCCCATATTCAACTCCTTCCAATTCAAATATCATGAATAATTCATTATAATTTTTGGAAATTGTAGCCTATGTTCTCAAGAACTGAATCCCTGGAACAAGATCTATGCCTCTAATTGGAATGGCATACATTGAGATTTCCAACTTATATTCTCCCACACTCATTTTAATGTTGTGTAATTTTCCTACAAAATCAATACTCCCTCCATTGTAATGTATAACTTGAACTTTTTTTATTCATTATTCAAAACTATTGAATCACTTTACCAATATTTTATCAATGAAGTTATGAGTACTACCTATGTGAGTAACCACTATGAATCTTTTCTTGTTGATGTAAAAAAAAATCATGATTTGAGGAGCTAACAAATATACCGATTCATGAAAAAATATCTCACCTATCTAAATCAATTTTGTACACAATTTCTGTTTATATTTCCTGCTCGTTTAAGTTGGAAAATTCTTCCTCACTTTGTGTAGATGCCTCCATTTCCTCTTCATAATTATTTTTGAAGGTGAATATTTTCTCTTCTTCACATATACGCTTTTTTTACAATTTGTTGTTACAACCAAAGTATAGTAATTTTCTCTTATTTCCTCAATCTCCTTCTGTCATATTCTAGTAGGTTTAGGTAAGGTTATTTTATGAAACCCAAAACAATTTTTTCTTCCTTTCTACTACTATGGTATACTTTGTGTGTAGCCTTATTTTTGGCTTGAATACGAAAAAATGATTGTATAAGTTCCATCGTGTTTTCTAGATATTTTAGGAAACTCTCATGTTTAATGTCTTATTTTAATCCACCCATGTAAAATTGCAATAAATTTTCATCACTTATGTTATCCACCTTTGTGGCCAAAACTTAAAATTTTGAAGTATAACTCAAATATAACCAACTTACTTGATTCTTGTCAATTTACTAAAATAGTTTTGTTCAGAAGATTTTCCATATTGAACTTCTAAGTCTCTTATAAATAAACCATAAGTTGAATGATAAGAATAGGGATTCCCTTTAACTACTCATTAATACCATATATAGGGCTTTATCTCAAAGTTCAAAGTTGATCTTTGAATACTTTACTTGTCATCCATAATATTATGTAATCCAAAATATTTCTCTATTTAGTAAACCAAGGTAAATACCTTTGTTACATTAAAATTCTTGATGGGCCTCCCAATTAGGTACAACATAAGGGCCATCTCACCTTTCCTAGGCACACTAAACCTCTCCTCTACACTTAAAAATGTATTTCTTAGCTTTAATAGGTTCTTATATGGCTAGACATGTTTATCATGCTTTGTGTGCCTAATGTGTTTATTGTGCAGGATATTGAGGACATTTGGTACATATCATGATGGAATCTATTCAAGAGAAAATTATGGGACTTGTCCCCTTAGGATTACCAAACTTGGCTAGATTGAAGCAATTATTACTCCTCCATGTAGTTGTGAGGTCACTCAGGGAGCATGTTCATATTTTCTACGTATTTTGGAGGGAAAGCCATCCTCTCTTCAAGGAGGATACCCCTTCACTATTTTGTCTAAATAAAGGGCTTGAGTATCCAATTAGGAGTCAAATTTTTGGAAGTATAAAGTAAGTTGTAGTCAAGTAGAGCCATTAGTCTACAAATTCTAGTTTTGGAACTTTCCATGTATAAGCACATTTTCTGATCAATGAAATCAATTTTTGGTTCTTAGATTTCTATCTATTTAGGGATACGAGCCTCCTTGGGTTAGGATCCACCCCAGGTTCTCAATGCCCATCATTGTACTCATATTATTCAAACACAAGTTTAGTTAGTCAATTATGTAATTTCATTTCCAAACATTTTTTCCTATGGGGTTAATGAACTAATTTTCTTACAAGTATTTTAATGCATCATGTTTTTGTTGGGCCAAAATTCACACTGAGAGTGGGGTTAAATCATTTTGATATCAATTTAAAAATTTCTCAATGTCAATTAATCATACATTCATTTACTAGTTATCATAAACATTGTGTCATCATTTATCACAATGCATCATCACATAATAAACATAACTAGAAATAACATAAGAATCCATCACATCACAAGAGGGAAAAAAAATTAGGTGCAAACCCATATGGGAGAAAACTGCCAATATTTTTCTTCTTTATCTTGAATTCCTTTAAATCAATTTGGAGGCCTCAACTTGCTATGGGAAACTACCCCTAAAAAAGTGAGCTTGCATTTGTGGTATGCCAAAACTTGATTGAGGAACTAACCTTGAAAGATGAAAGAAAATTATCACTATAGTCTACAACCTAATTGAGGCTCCAACCTTCTCTAAGCTCCAAATTGATTAAGGATATAACCTCAACAATGAGTAGGATCCAACCTGCACTAGGCTCCAGCCTACACTAGGTTCCATCCTTGAGAATGATCAGGCTCCAACCTACTCTAGGATCCAGCCTTTGTTTCAAGCTCCAACCTCCTTCTTCAACTTCTTTTTGGATCTCTATTTCATCACATTTTCAAACTAGATCCACTGTAATTGTATATAATTGAATTTTCATACAAGGAGACTATCACAAATTGCAATGAGAAGTTGCAAATATTGGTACTTCCATAAACACTGCCACTGTCCCAATCACTATCTTTCCCACAAAGCCTGAAACCACTACACTTCCACACAACCTAAAACCACTATATTGTTATATAACTTGCACCAAAATGTAATATCAATCACTCTTGTTGGATTTCATTTGCGTTCCCATATTATGCTTCAACCAAAACTTCAATAGGGTCATTCAATCCCTTCAGTGGAATCTATTTAATTCGTTTATCCAAAAAAAACCTGCAACATGCTCATATACCTCCAAGACAAACATAAGAGATTTCAGCCATCAAATATGAATCAAAAGCATATCAAACCCCTCTGGTTATATTCATATTTGAACTGTGATTATCCAACTTCTTCCAGATCTTAATTTGGACATATAATGCTCCCAAAACTCATAAAAAACCATAATATGCCATATATTAACTTAACTGTTCTACAGAATACATGTTTCTAGGAGCACGATCAAATTCTAGTGCTAGGCACCAATAATTGTTAAACATGCAACAAATTGGAAATAAATATAAAAAATAAAATATAATCAGACCTATTAATCAGTGGAATCAAACTTGCAACCACCATTACACCAGACATATACTACCAATTCCACTTCTCAAGAATTATTAAAATGTTATGGTTTCAATGTCATTGTATTGTTGATCCAATATACCATGCGGGGGAATTTGGCATATTGTGGGTCCACATCTAATGTGTCTCACACAATCATTGATTGACATTGAATGAACCAACATACACCTCGGGGATGTTGTGCATTCAACTACCATGAGCCACTCCTTAGTTTCCACTTGACTCATCACTAGTGTCTATGATCCGAATGGAAAATGGCATCAACCCATGGTACTCATCCACCCATATTATTCATCGACCCATGGAATTTACCACTAGTATTGTAAATGGCATCTGCTCGTGGTATTGTACAATCCACCCATGGTATTCATTCACCCATGGAATTTACCCATGGTATTGTAAATGGCATTTGCCAGTGGTATTGTAAAATCCACCCATGGTATTCATTCACCCATGGAATTGACCTCTAGTATTGTAACTGAAAAATATTATAAGTAACAAGTCACATTTTGTAAAAGGATAGATTTTCCGCCACAATTTAGCCTTTACAGTTTAGAGGCATGTAGCCACCACATCTCTTCTCAGAGATAAGCTACCATCGCCCTAGCTGGTTTATTTCCATTTCTGGTTGTAAGCATATTTCAATATGTTCCACTAATGAAATGAAGTATTATTTCCACTGCATCTTTGTGTATATGGTTATCTCTTTATTTTGCTGCGTTCCTATTTAAATCCAGATCTGTGGGTTTTAATAAAAAGTCTCTTTGTGGTTTTGTTTATTGGGCATTCTCCTATTTTTCTTCTGGCAATTCAAGTTTTCAGATCTTGGGGGTCTCTCCTCCCAAGATCCATTTCAAGTTTTCAGATCTTGGGGGTCTCTCCTCCCAAGATCCATTTCAATCTTTTTAGATCTTGAGGGCCTCCCTCCAAGATCCGGATCAGTCTAAGTCGTATGAATGCCAACCAAGAACTATAGAGATAGTGACCCAATAATCTAGTTTTTTCCATATTAATAGGATACAAATAGAAGACTTGAATTGTAACATACAAAGGATAAATGTGAAACTTCACCAAGCTATCATTGAAATTTGTTGGGCTTTCATAGTTGTCAAGATTCGAGCTATGTCATCCATATTGATCTAACTAGACTTCCACCAATAACCAATAAACCATCATGCAATCATAAACAATGCCCTCAACTAGAAATCCACCATACTAGAGTTATGTTATTGAAATCAAGCAAAACATTGCCAATGAATGTAACCAAGAATATTAAAGTAATGAAACAAAATAAGCTAAAATTCCACAAAAAACTAGAGACTTTGACTTTGAACCAATCGAAACCAAATGATTTCGAAACTAGAATAGTCATATCATATTGTTTTCGAACCAAACCATCAGGTCACTGTACATAACATGTTCAATGTTGTATTACCTTATTGTTATCATAGATACATGATATATATACATATTTTGTGGCCCCATTACATCTGAAAGCAAGGAAGGCTTGACAATTACACCTTTCTTATCTGGAAATTTGAAACCAAAACCATGTCCATGTGACCATTTTGACTTATCTAGAAGCCACAAGACCATACAACTATGCCCATGTGGCCGAGACCCAAGGGTAATTGGTTATCCATGTGATTATGTCATCATGACCTCACCATGCCACATGGTAGCCCATAAAGGGTACCACATGTCACCTATTTTTGGGCTTTCAACTAATCAAAACTGCCATGTGTCACTACCATGTGGTGGCCCCTAGTTACACCACCATAGCATGATGACATCAAATTTATCATGTGTAATGCTAACTATGAAATTGTGCAATGCGTTGATCATTGCTAGGTCCATGACATCATCCAAAAAAATTTTGCCATGTGTCATTATCGAGTTGCAAATGAAGACTTGGAAGCTGGAACATATGATCAAATGATGCAAGATGATTCTATACCATTATGTTTTGAATCATTTCAGTTTTTGAAGGGAAATTTGCATATTATATCTTCGATAAAGGATGAGTAGCCTATAGAACATCATACAATCTCATTGGAACTAATAGAAAATGGGTTGCAACAGTCTTTTCCAGTTTTTCACATCCAATAACTGATGTGTTGGATGATATCTATAGTCAAATTCCTTCTCCATTAGCTAACCGTGAGCTTGAAAAAAATATTGATACTAACTTGATTTGACAACCAGTTTCTTTGTCATTTCAGTAGGAGTCTCATCACAAAGCTCAGATGAAAGTTTGTATTCATGGTATGGGGAGAAGCAAAGTAATCCATTGGATGAGCTAAGTCCTAGTGCACATGAATTTCAAGATCCTTATGAAATATTTTTTTATGTCAGATAGAGAATCCATATTATTCGATATGGGAAAATTTGGATCTATTTACAAGTTTTCATGGGAGTTGCATTTTAGTAGTTCTCTCTTGTTTTTCATAAGCAATCACTTGCGAAGAATTCAAACAACAACCAAAATTCTTACTTAGTTGCATTGGTTGTTTCATTTCACTTGATCAGGTGAGGAATGGATCACTTAGGGTAGGGTGTGATTAATAAACTCACAGAAGTGAGCATGGTTCAGTCAGTTTCAGAGTTAGTTTGTGTTGTCAAGTCGTCAGTTTTTAGTCATGCATTTCAGTTTGTGTTTTTTACCGTATTGGCCCACATGATTAGGCACTTGGTCTACACTGTTCTTGACACCTCCAAGGAGCTTCCATCCCCAATAAGGCAAATTTTATTATCAGCCTTTGCAATCTTCCACCAGTGATCAAATATGCTCTTATAAACTGCTCTTGGGTGTAAAGTCAAATTTTTGTCATTTCAGTGCGTCTTCAAGTAAAATTTGGCCACTAGGTATTAGGTTTAGGATTGTTTTCACTCCTTCCAAAATTTTCCAAGTATTGATCCGTGCCACCATTCGGCTGAGTGCACCATCATTCAAAGAGTTGCCATCATTGTTTCATGTTCCAATGGGTCATTTTACACCTTATTTGTGCTTCAGTTGTGCTTAGGTAAGGCTCATTTCCCTATCCTAGGGTTTTGAAGGTAATTTTTCTTGGATGGTAAAATCATCAAAAAAACTTATATCCTAATGCTCATACACCTTCCCCTATCCTTAATATACCTTATTAAACACTTCCCATCATTGATATCCCTCAAGTTCAACATTTTCCCACAAACCGTAGCCTATTGCTACAATTTGACACTCTTCTAGGTTAGGCCTGTGTGTTTTCCCTTTTGGACCCCTTCCCCTCACTCAATCCTTGAAATTCCACTTTTCCCTACTTCCTAATATCCATCCCTACTTCTCAAAATTTTCTCAAGAATTTATGATCCCCTCATCCCCTTCATTTCCCTTCATTTCTACAAATTCCCTATTCCACATATCAAGATAGTTTTTATTCAAATTATGTTTCAGACCAAGAAAATATGAATTTGACAAAAGTGAGAGAGGTTGCTGTCTATCATATACTAAAGAAGAAAAAAGTCCTTCAGCTTCTACACAAAACTCATGGTTTGGGAGAAATGTCCAAAACATTGTTTGCCTCAGGAGAGTTGATGCACTTTTGTAATAACCTTGGGAAGATCAATTTTATCCTATAGGGAATGTCCAAAAGACTTGCTTGGTGATCCATATGATAACTAGAAACATATATATTTCCAATGACCTATCATGAGCTCAATTTGGAGTTGAGGAAGACCTCAAAAATTTGACTACAACAACACTCTGCATTTTGGCAGCCTCACTATGCACATTTTGAATAGTCTTGGGCGATTGAGATTTTTACAAGGCAAATGAGCTCCAAATTGAAAAATTCAAGATGTTATGGAAAGTAGACAGGAAGAGAGTTCCAACGAGCTATCATGGGCTCAATTTAGACACCGATAAAGTCTCCAAAAGCGGCCTGCAAAACATCATTGCGCATAGAGGAGGGAGCATTGCGCATAGGAAGGGAGTGTTGCACATAGGGCAGTTTCCCCCAATGAAAACATTAATGGAATTGCACATAGAAAGAGGCACTGCACACCTATAGGTGGTGCTGCGCATATGGCCAGCAAGGGTGTTACACTGAAATTTGTCACCATGACTATCTACAGTTAATATGGCTCCATCAATAGTCATATTATCATCCTTGTCAAGCCTTATACCTCTGCTCTCCATGTCAAACTTCAAAAAAGAGAGAAAGCCATTAAAAATCATGTTTATCTTTGGGTACGCAGGTTCTCTCTACCTTGCCTACGTGTACGCATCCCAAGCTCATTGTACCTGCGTAC
>APFE031747718.1:2258-26713 GCA_000404065.3 Pinus taeda
AGGCGTACCTGTAACCCCACTTTATGAATAGGAATTGATAACAGTTAATGAATTTTAATGATCATGATAATTATGAATTTCATTATAGTCGTAGTAATTATGGTAATCTATGATTATATAATCCATGAATGTCTATAGGACGAGAATAAAGAAGCTAAAAATAGAAATTGGGAGGATTTTGCAAGCAGAAACTGTGAAAATTCCTTGGTATTAAGGTATTGTTTTCATGGTAAGTCCAACATTAGTGATAGTTGAGCATGGTGCTAATGTGAATTAAAAAATATGAAATTTTAATATTGGAGTATCTAATTAAATTTCATACAGTCCTTAAGGTGCATACCAATAAAGTATGAAGGGAATTGTGAAAATGTAATAATGTCTAGGGCTAAATTATGTGGTCTATCTCAAGTGGAAATTTCTCTTAAGGGTGTTGATGTGTGGATTGAACAACATGATTGGCAAGGTCATAGTGATTACCTAAAAAATTTAAAAGTGTTAAGAATTGAATTTGTGAATGCCTCTAATTGGTGAGAAATTACAAGCAATAAACTAGGAAAATGTTTCAAGGATAATGATTGTTTAACTTATGGAAAAGGAGGTAAAATATGTGGATTAATGAGAAAACATTGAGAATGAAGCATAAGAACATATTTTGTTGGAAATTCTATAATGATATTTCAATAAGAATATGCACAAATTGACAAAAGAAGTGAGGTTAAGTGGTATTGAAATGAGAACTTGATGAAATAATTAGGTCTTTTGAGGATGTATACTGATAATTACACAATGGTGGATAAATTATTAAGGATCAATAAACCCTCATGCAAGTTGATGAAGAAAGATAACAAACATAAAAAAAGATGACCTAGTGTATGTGTGTCATTAAGTAGAACGATACTAGAATGAATAAGCAAAATATGTATAGTGATCATGGAATTTTAACATGATATTGGTGATTTAAAGAATTGTACAAATAGTAGTATATTAACAATTAATTTTACTAAAATTTCCTTAGAGAAGGAAGAATATCTTAAGAGAGATTAAGGCTCAAGATGATGAGGCACATTTGAATGTAACAATGTACTTAAATGAGTATCCCTACGGTGTAAATGCTAAACCTCCTAATAGAAAGAAAAAGAAATGATTATGACACAACACTAATAGTAGTGATGAGATAACATAGATCCTAGAGGGATGTTGAATAATATAAATCCATAGTTAGTATTCATTTTTTATAAAAGTAAATGAAATTAATTCATGAGAGAATGCTTAAAGAATATTGTTGTTCTATATTTGATAAGTATTGAGATTATTCTCATATTAATGATGTTTCATGATGTGATGGTATGTGGTAAATGTATATAGTTTTGATGAGAGGTCAATGATGTATACGTGGTGCTTATTTATTTATTTGTTATGATAATGATATTGAATGCTCATGATAGATATGATATGCATAAAGATCATGATGTTATGATAAGATGTATATTGACATGTGGTTCATTTATTATGTGATGTCATGATATATATTTGATGTAAATATGTTGATCTTATAACTTATGAGGGTATTTTATGATGTGAAGCATGTGGTAATTGCATGCAGATTTTACGACATGAAAAAGCATGCAGTTCTTTACTATTTAGAATGTTTTGATAACAATTATGTTATGTTATCAGGATGACATGAAAGAGAAGGCATATGGATTATTTTATTTGATACTATGATTATAACTAATGTATTGGTTGCATGTTGAGGTGTGGTGACTCACGAGAACTCCACAAATGGGCCGAGAGGGCTTGTTTAATTGATGATCTCGTGGGAGACCATACCTATGAGGGAGAATATGTAACACCATATGGGTTGGGGACAAAATCAATCAACACTACATATGTAAATGGTTCCTTTGTCTTTGATAGCTCTCAAGGGGCTATGGGACCATTTTGAGGAGGCCAATTGCTTGATATTGTAGGCTAAGTGCCTGATATTGGATTAGGATGTTGAAGTCTGGTGGGGGTGTAAGGACTTTGATTCCTGGGGCTATGCACCTTATTGAGTGTGGAGGGAATGGACCAGCGTTGTGAGATGCCCGAATTTATTGAGTATTGGGACTAGATTCTTGCCTTGGGGTAGATGAGGTCTGAGCTAGGCACGAGATGTGGGGCCAATATTTGGCTATGGTACATACCGATGATGCTTATGCCTGGTTCCGAAAGTGGGAAAAAGGACAGAGATTCCTCAAGATTTCCCGGGTGTTGTGGAAACTTTCGGTGCCTGCTAGTTATACTAGTTCAACGGAGGGTGCAGGGAAAACTAGAAGTTAAAAATAACTAAATAAATAAAACGTTAAATGGTTCAACTTAACCTTGGGATGAAGATCCCTAAAGAAGGGGAGTATGTAATGTCCCCTAATAATAATAAATAATATAATATAATATTAAAATATAATAATATAATAAGAAAATAAATAATAGTAATAATAATAAATAATGAAGAGAATATATAAAAATAATAAAATAATAAATAATAATTGGGAGTTCTGAATAAATACACATATAAAGTAAACTATATAGTAAAAATAGTAAAGGTTAACGAAAAGTAAATTTATATATCGATAATTACAACAATAATAGCAGATGTTACCGGCAGTAGCTCTAACAACAAATTAACTCTGTTGAAGTCAAAACGATGAAAAATACTTTTATAAATTTTTAAGTAAAAATTAAAATAAAGAAATAAAAGTTTCATGTTGACACATGTAATGTGTGCATGCGAACACCTTTCCATTTTTTGGTCTATTTAATGGATGATGAGGAAGATGTGATTCATCATTCTTTAATCTATTCTCTTGGGAGAAAAGTGTTGTGAGACAAAGGATTCCGTGGTAGTAGTATGTTGATTGAGGGCTCGTGGGTGGCCAACCATAGAAATATTATGTGCAGCTGAGCCTAAAATTGGGTGGAAAATTGTCCCCAAAGTATTTGTTACATTTAGTAGAATTCAAAGAGCATTCAACTTAAAAAACACAAGTAAGGAATATCATCGCTACATGTAAGTTGTCTCTTCTCATATTTTTCAAAAATTCTATGTTACTTAGTTGAATACTTGGGTGTTGATTATTAATCATATAAATTGATGTAATTACTTGTATGTTTTAAATCATGGTTGTTACATGAGATCGTTTTAGCCAACGAAAAAATGGTGCCCTTTTCCTATAAATGGGGTTTTCCCTCCAACTCAAATGCATTTGTGCTTTGGACTGTTGGAGAATTTGGAGAGGAGGAGGAGGCCTAAAAAGTTGATGAGCTCATAGTAGGAAAATCGAATGACGAAATTCAAATATGTGACTTTCAAGTTGGTGGTTGTACCTTACTTATAAATTCTAGTGGATTATATTTCTAGATTAGGGCATATTTTGGCCTTAGGGAAACCTTACCCAATTTTTTGATCGTAACAAAACTCTTTCGCATTTATCTTCATTGGAAAACAAATGTGGATCTAATAAGTACGTTAGGTAATGTAGGTGTAGGTGAAACATTTGCATTAGACACCTAATACTAAGGGTCTAGGAATTGGGGGATTTTGTGGTGGCATAATGTAGCCATGTGTCTATAACTGATTATTACAAACATATGATACTCAAGTTCTGATAAAATGATGGTTTTGTGTATATATGGTCGATTTTATAGCATTATGGTGAGAACAAGACGTTGAGGATCTATGGTCTTAGGTTCAAGGAAACTTGCAATGAAAGGGGTTCTTGCTCGTTATGGGTTATTCAAGTTCTTTGAGAACCCTTTGATGAGGGATAATGAGTTTTTATTGACTTGCATAGTGGGCTTATAGGACCCAAATCCTGAATTATTTGTGATAAAGAACTAGGATATCATGATCACCATATAAGAAATATATGTTCAAACATGATTACCACCCTTGAGGGTGGTAGGAGATATACATCCAGTGTTTCCTCCAGAGAGACATTTAGATGAGTTTATAGATCAATGATGTGTGTTGGGTGCCCAAGGGAAGGACTTAGACATCTAGCTACATGATATCGATAGACTAGAGACACAAGTGACTGCAATAAATGTGATCTGCATTGTGGGTTTCCATGCTCTACAAAAGGTTTCTAGATTGTAGTTGATCTTGGTAAAGAGTGTACTCACAAGGAACTAATATGGGTGGGCCTAGATGTTACTGGAAACACTAAAGTGCCAATCAAGATCATGCCAGTGGGCCATTGGAGGGTCTTTCTCATCGATAATGTAATCTATATATTGGACATTTTCCATTCCAAAATATCATTTTTGCATGTTAAAACATAGCTCGTGCTACTACAAAGTGTTAAGTACCTGTCAAATATGTTGCAAGTGGTCTTCGCAAATCTTTCTAAAGATGAGGATGTCATCCATATATACAACCACAAAATAATTGTTTAAAGGCTGCAATATCTCATCCATCATCCTCATGAAAGTTGTTAGGTAATTCATCAAACCAAAGGGCATGACTAACCATTCAAAAGGACCCTTCTTGGACTTGAAAATGGTCTTCCACACATTAGTTGGTTCTTTTGGAAGTTGGTGATACTCATAATTCAAATCATTGTTTTTGAAGTACTTAGTCCACTTAATCTAGTCAAGAAGGTCATGAATTCAGGGAATCATGTACCTGTTCTCGAATTTGATTTTTTTCAGAGCCCCATAATCAATGTAGAGTCTCCTTGTCCTATCCTTGTTATGACTGAGTATAATTGGGCTTCCACAAGGTGTGAAACTTGGTCGGACGTGTCCTTTTTGTAACAAACCTTGGATCCACTACTTGATTTCCACATTTACTAGAAGAAAGAAGTGATAACTTGGCCCATTGTGTAGAGGTGAATTTGGGTTCATATCAATTGAATTCTTTACCTTAGAGTATAAATGTACCCCATGGGTGAGGAGAAGATGTATCTATACTCTTCCATAAACTTATCCCCTTTCCTATACTATGGGGAGGATCCCTATGTGGAGGTCATGGATGTGTCCTTGATATTCTCCTTAATTTGAGAGTGAATTAGGAAGAACAAAAATTTCCCATTCTGGGAGATGATCTTACTACATTTCTTAGTAGAGACTAAATAAATGGTATTAGGTGGATCTATCGCTAGTGCCATATTTAATTTTCTAGCCAAAGTAATAATAACACTATGAGGTTTGGACTCATACAAAATATGACACTTCCATAAGTATGGTTAGCCTAATAGAGCATCACGAACTTCAAGAGGAGCAACATCATACAATATCTTGTTTGTGAATGACCTGATGTTGTAGGCTAGGTGACACTTTGGCGAATGTGTAGATCTCACTTTTGGTGGAAGCACCCTATGCTGTATGGTTGTAGGCGTAGTGCTATTGGAAAAACCTACCTCTTAAATGACCTCTGTTAAGATGAGTTTATTTTGACTCCTCCTATTGAAAATGAAACACAGTGAAGCACGCTTCGCCCACATTTGTTAGTGAAAGATATGATCACCTTCCATTGGATCTTTATGCTCATTTTGTTGGACCTTGGTGGTGGAAATGGTGTCGATGTGTTCCACATTAATGATTTTTTCCCCCTATCTAGGTCTAGTTATGAGTCGAAACCTGTGTATAACTCTAAATATTTTAGCTTGACCACTAGTGACTTCTTTGCGGGACATTCACTTGTTTTAAGGGCGGGGCTGTTGTGGAACTCTCACCACATTCTCATGTCTTTCTTCATCTTCCCATTACCATTATTTTATTTTGGATTTAATGGGTTGTCCTAGGGTGGTCGACCCTAGCTTTTTCCTTTGTTTTGTGATTTTGGGATGCCCTTACCGTGCTTCAGATTTACATATCCAACGTATTACTTCTTCTGTCAAAACTTTCACTTTATTTTGATAGCATATTAGTATGTTGCACCAAATGAGGAGATGTCCATGAAATAATTTTCTTCCATGATGTGTCTGTGCAAATAACCATTGTACTTGAGCACCATATTTTTCTTAGAGTCCTTGATACCTAGTTTGGTGCACAAGGTATGAAAGATATTTGTGAACTTTAGCACTTCTTGGTCCCTTTAATATTGTAGTGTGATCCATTTCATTTACTTTTCTTTGTAGCTTCCAATAGGGCAATATTGTTCCTTAACAACATCCCTAAGAGAATTCCAAGTGGGTGCAAATAAAAATATTGCAGATTCCGCTATAACCCTTTTCTCACAATAATTTTCCTACCAATCCTTGATATAGGGAGGGTGGTGTTAAGGAGTGCAAAAGTTGTCTTTTATTGGATTGAAAACTTCTTTTGTAATAATCAAATATCATTATTTGGTGTCGATGTTTCAAACCCACTACTAGAGTTCATTGTCAGGACAAATATGTAGGAACTAATATAACAAGGGAAATAAATAGTGTTGATATGCTCAAGAGAGTTCCAAAGTAAGACGTTAGAAAGTCAATTTAATAAAAAACTCAAAAAAATAGCTACCATAATGGTAAATAATTGATCTAGATGTTAAAAAAAAAAATGAAAATAAAAAGAATAATGTTAGAAACTACTATAAACGTAATTGACATTTTTAGAAAAAATAAATGTAAAATTAATAAAAAATACCCATTACTAAAAATACTAAACTATAGTCATCAAGAAGTCAATAAAACAACAAATTCTTAATTCATATTAAAAGAATCAATAATAAGAAAATTTATAAAATAGAAAAACATATAATAAATATGTTTTTGACTTTCATTCATTCTCTATCGTGAAGATGTCTCCCCATTGGAATTTGAAATGTCGAAAAAATTCAAGCTACAATGTGGAGAATCCTAATCATCTTTTTATACAAAAATTGGAAATCTAACATTATTTCCCTGTATGAAGGGGATACGTGGAATGAGATATGTTCTCTCGAAAAATAAAGGATCAAGATTGAAAGAAGAGTCTCTGACCTGCAATTTCTGAAGAACTGTTGATCATTTTTCCTTTTGGTCGTTTGACTCTTCTTTCATTCATTCTCTATTTTGAAGATGGATCCCTATTAGGATTTGAAATGTCGACAAAATTCAAACTACACTGTGGAGAATCTAAATCATATTTTTATAAACAAAAACCACAAAAAATTGAAATATAACATTATCTCCCTGTATAGAGGGGATACATGGAATGATATTTGTCCCGTTGTTTTACTGACTAACTCGGGCCAATACTGTTTTGGGAAAATTTAGTGTTTCTTCAAACAACTAACCCTCTAGACCTAGTAGCTAGTCTAGAAACAACAGATAAAGTAATTTGTCGCTTTTCCTATAGTTAACAGATAAGAGAAAGAAGAAAAAAGGTACAAACCTGTAACTTTCTCTTGATCCCTCTCTCCTTTGACCGATTTCTCCACTCCTTTCCATACTTAATTCGCTTGCAAATTACTTGCACACAAGCCGAGACAGAAACCCATCAAAGCATACAAAAATGATGATTTGTTAACTAAACATATCATAGAATCTAGAATATGATATACATCATATAAACACATGAATGGAAAAAGCTGAGAATTATTTATTAATAGTAGGAAATATTACAACCCATGTATATGTATGCTGGATTCTGTGTCATCCTTCCAGCTTCAAACCCTTCTCCCCTCATGAAGCAACAATTCGACATCATTGCAATACTCTTACTAATCTCATTCAAACAACATTTCCTTAGCTCAAGAAATTCCAACCTAGACCAGCCTTTGAATGCTTGGTCCATTTATAGATGAATAGAGGAGGTTAAGCCATTAATGGCCCTCATGAATGTTTTGCCAAAATTGGGAAGTGGTTCCATAGAGGAAGGGATAATGGATTAAGGTTCATTCGTCCTCCTCCTCATCCAAAAGCGAGCTCAATCCATTTGGAAACTTCTAGAAGCATCCATTGGATGAGGAAGCCAATGGATTCATTTCAAACATTCGATGAATCTCACTCAACACTGGTGAAACAAAGGCTAGGTACGATACATAGCACCCAGACAGTGTAGTTCCTACAATGCATTGTAGCCTGATAGAAGGCTTCCTACACTGATCTCCTCAGGGTAACGTTTTAGATGAATGGTGACATGGAAACTCTTGGGAGGCAAGCATGATGTAGGCTAACTTCATTAGGGAATGAAAAAAACTAAATTAGGGAGTGATGGACCCTAATAATACAGATCTGGAAACTGGGGTTGATGTGCCCAAATTAACCTGTAACAGTTACCCCCTAAAGCATGAAGTTGAAATTAAACATGTCGAGTGAGATGCTTTACAACTTGGAGAGAAGGTTTCGAAATGGAAGGAGACCTGAATCAGTTGCAATACATATATGATGACATTTTGATTTTTTCTCACAATTTAGCTGAGGGAAGGCATACCCATGCTCAGCTTTATAAACTTTCATTACATGTACAAATATAGTCGTCTACAGATGTAGACCCATGAATGGATGACCATGAATGTAAGGCCATTTTACATTTCATATAGTACTCATGAATAATATATCACAGCCTGGATGGATGAAACTAGATTCGGGGTCTTCAATCTCATCCAATCTTTCATTCAAGTACAAGTCTAACCATGTGAATGGATGATCTGAAGTTGAACATGGAGAGACATTGTCTGATGACTAGACAATGATGTAAGCCATTAATAGATGCGAGAAGAATCACCGATAATGATAATGACCCTCAAGGTACTATAGTACATTTCACATGGTGTGAATACATGATTTGATGTCGAACACCATACGAAGCCTTTCGGTCGAAGGCCAGTGATGTCAACCTATCGCCGGAAGCGAGAAACCCACCATTGGTGTATGGAAGCCTCAAGGTACTGAAGGGGTGTTTCTAAGTCAACTTCTTGGATGATGTGCCAATGTCGACAAGAAGCGACTCATCATAGGCGGGCCTTGATGTATCCCATATCAACGACACGAAATGAGGTAAATGATTTTGAAGATTTAATATCGACTAATGAGACAAGGATCAAGAATGGAAGGCATGAAAATGAAGGTTTACTGTATTGTAAAGGATTAAGTTTTGAACTGAATGACTTCTCTTGAACATATCGGCGACACTGATGTGAATTGGTAGCATTGACCCAAAACAAAGTGATGGATGGTATGATAGATCAACAGTGTCATAACCATCAAGTTGAATGACCCAACCCACATAGTCACAGTGATGAGGTGAAAGTGTCATGTTCAAGAGCGACCTACTACCATAAAGTGTTCTAAGCTTTTTCCCATTTTCCCCAGTCATTTCTGACTAGTACCTCTTTATTTTTATCAATCTTGGGGAGGATAACATATGCTTGTTGTATAACTCCACCCTTCAGGTGAATCCATCACTATTTGATGTTTTAACGAGTATAGCAAAGGTGAAACTCGGTCTTGTCTAGATGGACAAGTTTGTCGCTATTTAATTTTTTAACGAGTTTAACTACAAGGATAACTCGGTCCTTTTCACATTTAGAGAGTCTGAAAAGGGACTAAAAGGAAACTCCACAAGTTATTTTTCATAAATTTGTCTCTCAAGTCCAAAAAAGCATAAAACAATACAAGAGGGAACCTATTGACCATGTTCGATCAACGAGTACCTTTTTCGTAGTTAATCTATCTCAACCTGAAGAAGGGGTAAAACTATACTGAGTAGATATCGATTCTAATCCGTTAATGAGCTAGAAACGACAAGTGCTTGACAATCTTTTCATGTTTAGAGAGTATGAAAAGAGCTTAAAGAGAACTCCATTTTGAGGAACGAGTGGTGTCTATGGTAGCAAGTGGTTCTGGTGATGTGGGAAATTCTCAAAACATGTTGATTTATGTGAAGAGGTTGGCTAATAAGACCACTTATTGCAACTGTTCCTCAAAAAGGGTAAAACAACCAAGTGAGAGTGTATGATCGGCCAAAAGGATGGTGGTGATAGGATGAAAATAACCAAGTCTCATCTAACAAAGGAGGCTGATAGAATGGAAATCACGAGGGTTAAAATGGAAATGGGTTCATTTTTAGACAAGCTTGAACCATAGGGAACTATGCTTGGATTCAGTTTCATGTTTACACAAGCTTGAAATGACAAACTATGCTTGGTTTCAGTTTCATTTTCACACAAGCTTAAAATGAAAAAACTATGCTTGAATTGGTTTACATGCCCCCAGCATGATGAAAGGGAGAGTCTCCTGTAACCAGATGGAAGTCATTGCAGTGAAGTAGGACAGTTATCCAACACCATTTTGGCTTCGTCCAGATAGGGACAAAGGTGAATGGGGTGACTCCCTTCATATAACCTACAGGAAAACTTAACTTTACAACTAGGTGCATGCCCTCCAAGCTTCATTACATTCACCTAAGTAGATTACTCATGGCTATCAAGTGGATGGAATGAAGGTTCTTTTATGAGATCAAGTGAAAGACTCGACTAGGATTTTATGAGATCTACTCAAAGTCTTGACTTGGAACTTTGCTCTAGGGGACCTTATTTCATTTTTTAATGAGGTTGACACAAGACAAGGAACTATCCTCAGATTCCTTGTTTCATTTTTTAACGAGGTTGACACAAGACCAAGAATTATCCTCATGTTCCTTGTTTCATTTTTTAACAAAGTTAACAAAAGATAATGAACTATCCTCGGCAGCTATTTCATTTTTAACGAGGTTGACATAGTAAAAGAACTATCCTCATGTATATATTTCACTTTTTAATCAGGTTGACACAGTAAAATAATTGTCCTCTATTCCTTCGTTTCATTTTTTAATGAGATTGACACAAGACAAGGAACTATCCTCATAGACCCTTGTTTCATTTTTTAACGAGGTTGACACAAGACAACGAACTATCCTCGAAGACCCTCATTTCATTTTTTAACGAGGTTGACACAAGACAATGAACTATCCTTGGAGAAGATGTTTCATTTTTTTATGAGGTTGACACAGTAAAAGAAATATCCTCATATTCCTTGTTTCATTTTTTAATGAGGTTGAGACAAGACAAGGAACTCTCCTCATATTCAATCACAACTCATAAGGGGTCATGAAGGAGAGATCTGGTTCCAATGCCCCCAATACATGATGTACAATATCGCTGAATTGCTCGTCAGTTGATGTAGGCATGGAACAGGTTGCCACATAATTAACCCATGGTGGGGGTGATACCATTGGTACAAAAGGACCATTTAGGGAAGATGGTTGATTGGAAGCCATATTTGAACCGAGAAATGAAAGATGGTCAGTGGTGACAATTATACCTTCATGCGGAAAAGAAATCACTCGAAAGAGTGTTGAAACAATAGCTCTGATGTCATAAACGTAGTCGCACCCAAGAAGTAAATTATAATCTAAAGGTCCCGAGACTACCATCACATTCAAATAAATAGTTTTTCCTCCCAAAGTAATGGGTAACCGAGGGAGGATCCCTAATGGTCGACTCATTCTTCTGTTAAAAGGCAACAGATTCTGTGTAACTGGCACAAGTGGCAGCGAACCAAGCGCTTGCCAAGAAGTTGAGGAAAGGATACTCGTAGAAACACCTTCATCTATAACAGTGCCAAATACAACCATATTACAAACTTGTACTATGATTTGAAAAGATACATAAGAAGAAAGATGGAATCCTGCCAGTCGATTCTAATCAAAGGAAGTGACTAGACTACTTGGAGGGGGTACCGTAGAAACAGGAGAATTAACCCCTTGAGTTATGAGAACTAGAGGATTTTCCTCCTGTCTTGATGGAACAAAAGGATTTCCCCCAAGCTCATTTGAATCTGAAGAAATGAAAATAACCTGAGTGGTACCATTTTCACTCTCTTCAAGAAAGGTACGATTTGCTGAAGGTGAAATTGGGTAATCTATTACCTCAACTTGTTGTTTTGGGTCAGGTATAGACTCATGGGATTCACTTTCAAAGAGAGTGGGTTTGACCGATGGTTGATTTTGGTCAGTCAATTCATCAACTAGTGAATAATTTAGGGAAAGTTTCATGTAACCAGATGGAAGTCGCTGCAGTGAAGTAGGACGATTATCCAACACTCTTTTGGCTTCATCCAGACAAGGACAAAGGTGAATGGGATGATTCCCTTCACATAACCTACATGGAAACTTAATTTCACCCTTCTTTCCATGAACTTTCCTATCATTAGTTGATGATGTGTCACCAACATGATCTCCAGAAGTTGATGACACAAGATGGTGTGAATGGGAAGAACATTCTTCTAAGATCTGAGGAATATCAAGAAAACTTCGAAGAAGATGGTCTCCCACACAAAGTTTGCATGGATATTGAACTTTGTGAGGCTTGATGGATGGCTTCTCATCATATGTTGCATTCAAAGCAATGGTTTCTTGGTTTTCCCTCTGCTAAACTTGCTTCTTATTCTTCTTCTTCTTCCCTTTCTTCTTCTTCTTAGCCACCTGGTTACTAGTACCAATACTTTCACCAGGCGAAGAGGAAGAAGGGGAGGAAGAAACAACCGAGGAAGAAGGAAAAGGGACAACTTTAGGATCAGATGGAGGTTGATTTTTTCCAGTTGAACCAAGGAGGTTTAAAACAACCATCCTGACAAGCCAATGGTAAATCATGGAAGGGACAATGTAGCCATATATGGAGCACCAATATTTCCAAATGGAGGAAAAGGACTAGGATTCCCATCAAAAGGAATTCCTCGATTGGTGGACCATAGATTTGTCGCCATATGTTTTAACCTAAATTCAACTAAGGAGAGAGCATGGAGGATGTTATCCGTGGTCAATTAATTTTTACGACATGTTAGCTACCTATACCAATTGGTTTCATTTTTCATGATTGGTAAGGGAAGTGCCAATATGATCTACTTTGGTGATGCAAAGATCTCATATTCTTGTGGAAGAAATATACTTTTTTGGTTAATGCTGCCCTACTTCTGGATGGGTGATCCAACAGCCTAAGCTGGGTCATGCCATGTTTCAATTTTTGTTGTAGATTAGAGAAAGGAACCTGTCCAAACAGCTCAATCTTGGTAGGTAAAGTAGATAGGTAGTGAAAGAAGGTTCCCAATTGCTTAATCTGGGGCCTTGGAAGCAATAAGGGTAGCTTTAGATAGAAAGTCAAAAGAAATCCAAAGATAAAGAAAAAGGCACAAAAGGGTTTGCAAATCTAAGTGCACCCTCCATGGAGTAACAAAAATGCTAGGCAACAGAGTGGGTAGGTAGATGGGGTTGCAGAAAAATGGTTTGTGGCATTTCACTGGCCTAAAGGAAAGGTAAAAACATGATGGCACTATAGATGTCCTATTCACAGCAGTGTTACAACAACTAAATGAAGCATGTCTAACTCCCACATTTCCCCAACACCTTCGTGACTAAGATCCCTATGCCACCCAACTTCACAAGGAAGATCTAAGTATTTTGTTGGTTCTAGTCTCTTTAATAGCCACATTTCTTGTGCAAAATTCTTTTCATTTTTGATCTACTTCCTAAAAGGACTAAGTTAATTTCATACAAACTCAGTTTTCCCCCCCATCCACCTCTTTCATTCATATTAACTGCTAAACTTATTACTATCTAACTCCCCATACCCCTATTCCCCTATTACTATGTAAAAATTGCAAAGAACCCAAAAAATCTAAGTATCCCTGCCCCCGAGCATTATAGCTCTAGCTGTGATTTTGAAGGTTTCGTGCGCTGAAAAAACATTTGAGCGCAACCCACAGAGCGCCAAAAATTAATCCTAGGGATTAATCCGAGATTTGCTCAGGTTAATAGCCTTAAACCCGCTTTTTGACTATAAACCTTTGCAAAACCCAATTAACCCGCATATGCCGAAAACAACCCGGAAAACCCACTTTTCCAAAGTTTTCCGCCGAGCGCGATTTTCGAAAGAAAATAATATTTAATTCTCCCCGCCTCAAATATCGCCCGCGCACCTTATCGCTCCGTCAACCATCGGATCTGGGCCTCCCATCCGACTGCCCGCATCGCATCGGACGGGCATGAGCGTTCGATGGATACGCTCCGAGAAACTGTCAGAGGGTGACGTCAGGCCTCCGCCACGCATCACCCCCTAGACCTTCTCGGAGCGCCCTCTGACAAAACCGTGACCGTATAGAGGGCACTCCGAGAAAACCCGCTTACCACTTTGTTAAACCACCTGCCCACGCCAGTGCCACGACTCGCCCACGTCACGTTCGCTTGGCGCCCTATCAGCATCCCCCACCGCCCGAGCTCTGACGTGGCCGCCACCTGTGCAATCCCCGTGGACCACTCACAGACTGCCACGTCACCCGATGACATCATGCTGATGTCACCCGACCCTGACCCCACCTGATGACGTCATGCTGACGTCATCCAAAAAGCGCGCCAATGAGCCAAAAGTCCATATTTAGCCGTTTTTTTCGCGTTTTTCTCATTTTTCTCACTGAAAGAACCAACTCTCCTCTGCATGAGAATTACGTCCACTGCCGCCAACCTGCTGAAATCATCCTGAAGAGCGCTGCCGCCTACAACCCACCTGCACTTGTCACCATTACCGACAATTCACCAGGTATTTACCTAGTGCATCCTTTCAGAGCTAAGTTACGTCCATGTTTCTAAACTGAACTCATAACAGTGAAACAAACCAGTTTTTACCGTTAAATTCCCGGATAAACTAGCATTCCCCACAGTTGCAGGGTCTAATTTCACCTGCTAAACCTATATATATCTACCCTTCCCTGAATTCCCATTGTGTCCGCGCATTCGTGGACTGTAAACCTAAAACAACATAATTCACCAGGGAAGCTGAGTTGCCTACTCCTGCAAACTATCCAAATTACTCTTGTTAAGAATTCTGCACTATTACCACACCTCATTACCCTTTTGCCTCTGCAAATTTAACCCTCTGTGGTCTCCTGCCCACTAAAACAGTTCAGCACCAAGTCATTAGCCATGGAGACGCCACCAATAGTCCTAAATATTCAACCTCTGAATGCCCCACACAGAGAGCTGGAGTGGAAAGCCCTAGGCGATAAAGATTACCAGATGTTAGACAACATGCCCATGACAGCCAAGTTTAACATCCACCTGATGAATGAATTCAAGGCACAACATCTCAATGGGACTAACACCTTGGGAATTTGGGATTCCCACATACTCATTTACAACCTCCCTCAAGCCAATGTCCTGCCAGACTTAATAAAGAAATGCATCTCAAATTATGATCCTGGCCAAAGAGCTTACCTCAGCCCCTCAGGCTCAGTACTATTCCAGATCACTCCTGAGACTATCAATGAAATGCTGCACTTTCATACTGCAGAGCCCCTTGCTCCTCTCTCCCTCCAGGATCTGATAACAAAAGGGGGTAACTTATCCAGGGATCAGATTTCCAGGGTTAACCAGTTGTTTATTCGGCCTGAGTATCAATCTATGATTGCTTCCCTTCCCATACCATATCCATATCTCAATGAGCTGGGGAAAATGATGGTAGATTTGATCAGTTACATCCTGGGTTATGGGACATATGAGGATGTAGATGAAACCATCATAGCAATGTTGTCCATTTTCTCCCCAGGGATGCCTCCTGTTGTAAAATATGACTTTGCAACTTATATTGCCAATAATATCCATGAGCAATTCATGAATCTGGAGAGGGAAAAGGTATTCAAATACACCAGGTACATATATCATTTGTTCTTATTCTATCAGCCTGATGCCTTCCCTGTCCCTCTAAAGAAGATAGATGCCCAGGGACACCCAAAGTCAGTGGTGTTTTGGACTTCAGTTTGCCATCTTCTGCCTCATTCACCCTACACCTACTGTGAGTTTATTGATCTATTCATTCATCCAGCCATGACCTTGTTGTTGGGTGCCCCTCCCCCAAGATTGACATAAGAAATGCAGAGAATCCTTCAGCTCTCAAAGGCATACAGCATTGGTGATTGGTACTTTTACCAACACCATACAGTAATCAGAGTATATGGCTGTGAGCTAAATCCTTATAGGCTGCCAAAATATGTCCCCATGAGACTCTTTGCCCTAGAGTATTTCAGGCAGTTTGGAAATGCTGACTTTCTCCATTTCCAAGGAAAAAACAAGAAGGTGCAACTGAAGGTAAAGAATCAGCTGGGCCCCTTCTTGTACAATAAGAAGGAGGAAGGATGGAAGGAAGCTGATAGGATCCTAGAGACCCTCAGACTTCAAACCAATTTTAAGTGGGTGCCTTATGACCCCAATCACTTCATTTCCCTTAGGAGAATAAAGTATAAATTGGGGGGCTATGTTCATGTGAAACTGCCCCATGTTGAGAAATATGCCAATGCCTTAAGCTGGAAAGAAGGCACCTTAGAAGAGGCAATTGGTCAAGAAGAAATGCTAAGGAGGGAAACAAGCAAACTTGAGAAAGAGGCTGACTTGGAATCTTGTGGGCAAGTTTCTTCCGCATATCAAAGGAAAATTGGAGCAGCTGCCTCATCATCCACAACCCAGCAACAAGTAGCTGGAGTTTCCCAACAAGAAACAAGTAAAGGCAAGGGCAAGGAGGTGGAGCAGGAACAATCACCTCCTAGAGCACAGCAACAAACAGAGCAGCAGATAGTTAAGGAGGTAGAGCAGCAACTAGACCAACAACAAGAAGAGCAAGAAAAACAACAAGAAAAGCCTCAAGAAGAGCCTCAAGAAGAGGGGCATCCTATGCAGCAAGAACAAATGGCTGAAGCCCCAACACCTACTGAGAAACAAGCCCAACATAAAATACCATCAGGGCAAGAGAAGATAGTGGAGACTTCAGTACTCCAGACTCCACAAAAAGTGGACAAAAGGAAAGAAAAGTGACAGAGAGCAAGAGTCTCCCCTTACAATGTCCACTAATCAAGGGGAGAAAAGGCAAAGATTAAATCCCCTCTCTGAAGAAGAGATGCTTATGGGGCAATCAACGATAATGGGCCCACCAAGCATGGAGGTATCCGCTAGTTCCTTCCAGCAGGAACAAGAGAGAAATCTAGGAGGAGAAGTCAGCTCCTCAAGCCAGCAAAAGAAAGCAGAAGTGAGCATCAAACAACAGTTCACTGATATCAAAAGAAGAAATGAGCCACTCAGGCTCCAAATCTACAATCAGTTGTTGAAGATGGCCCCCACAAATCAGCAGAGGCTCATGGCAGCCTATGACATTTCAGAAGGAAAAATGACCATGAGTCATTTCAGGCCCACCACGGTGCAGCCACAGTCAGCTGCAGATTACATAAGAACCAACCTGGAGGTTCTTGCAAAAGACATTCACCCGATGGACCAAATAGAACTCCATAAGCAAACGGGTGAAATGGTCTATGAAACGTTGGCAGACAAGACAATGTTAGCAAAAAGGCTGGAGAACAGCCTAAATAATACAGCTGCCCAACTAGAGTTGGAGAAGGCATCCTCCTTGGCCAAAGACAACAAGATCAAGTCTTTGGAAGAAATAATTATAGAGCTGGGGCATGACCCCAAGGATCCCAAAGCAATACAATCACTATTGAAGATGAGGGATGCAGACCTGGCAGCCCTAAGAAAGAAACTAAAACTCCCAACAACCATTCATCCCCAAACAGATGAGGTTGCTCAGCAAAAGCAAGAACAGGAAATAGCTACATTGCTGGTAGCACTGCACAAACAACTTGTGCAGACAGAAGGGAGACTGGAGGACACTGAGGCTGCACTACAGGCAACCCTACAACAAAAAGAGGGAGGTCAGACTTCTCAGCCCCCTCCACTGGTTATTAACCTTGAGGAGCCTCCAAAGACCACTCCTCCTCACACAGAAGCAGCAGCAGCACCGTCCACATCAATAGCAGCACCATCAACATCAGCGGCAACAGCATCTACAGAGCAGGCTCCAAGCCTGGACATGCAAAAATTGTTAAATGAGGTCCAGGCCCTAAAGGCCCAAATGACAGAACTAAATGGAGCCAAGGATGAGTTGGCCAAGCTAAATGAAAAATATGATAAATCAAAGCAGAATGTGGCTGAGAAAGAGAGAGAAATAAAAGCTCTCAAGGAAAGAATCAAAGAGCTGGAGAAGGAGCTCACCCTTAACAAAGTGCTGCGTGAGATCAGAAGAGTTTTGTGGACCCACATTGGTCAATCAATAACGGACCAATGGAAATATATTGAAACCATACATGAGCAAATGGAGCTCATAGGTAAAGCACAAAAGGAAGTGCATAGAGAAAGGGCATCTCTAGGCAGTATGCCTGAGGTAGCCAACAGATTGATCAATGTGCTAAATAACAGGACAGGCCCTCAGCTGGCAGCAATTGGGATCACCAGCAGAACAGAGACTATCCAACTGGTTAAGAGGGTCCTCACACTGAAAAGCCTAGTACAGACATTGGACAAAAGGAGCCAAGACATGCAAACAGAGGTACACAAGTTCATGGATAAATTTGCTGCATTACAGAGCAGAGGTCTCCCCAGCTTACTCAACAATGCAGGAAAACTTCTATCACATGAAGTTTATGCTAAGAGGGTGAACACATTTGCTGCAAATCAGATCAGCCAAGGATCAAGCAGCTCCCAGGATACAGGACCAACATCTGGTAAAAATCTCTTTGACAGAATAGAAAATCTATTCTTCATTATGAATGAGATTAACCATCTGTTTGAAACGCCTCCAAATTTCTACAAATACACAGAGGCAGATGAGACTATGGATGCAATTTTGAGGCATCAATTGCCTACGCAGGATTGGTGGGCCTCCATGATACAATTTTTATTATAAAAAATAGGCGTCATATGAATTTTGTCATCGAAATACATAAGTTATCACCTTCAGAAAGTGTGATACACATACTATGACAGAAAGGTGGAATGAGCCACCTCAGCATGAAGATTCAGCCACCAGGAACAACAAAGACAACTACAGGTAGCAGGGCCGAGAAAAAGCTTGATCATGACAGAGCATAAAGACACATCATTCACATCAGTCAGCATTTAAAGTAGAAACGTTCAACCGACTCAGCCTCCCCCAAAGGTCAAAAAGAGGCCTGACAGCATTGAAGACCATTTATTTTACATTTATACTAGCAATAACTTTCTTATCTGATATCTGTAAAAGTTGGTGAGCATAGTTAATGTATCAAATGACTCAGCATTGAGATATTTTGTAAGACCTATTATATATATACCCCCTCGTACACATTGCCAAGGGGTTGGTGATTATTGTTTTTGGTTGTTTATCTTATGAAGAACTGAGAACTCGGCTGTAACCTTCAGAAGGATGTGATTAATAAAGCTTGGAGTTTACAGGAACTGAGTCTTACTGGTGCATGCCGTGATTGGAACCATTGAATGCTACAGGATTCTAGTGCTATGATTTGATATAATAAGTGTTTCTCTATCTCTGTTAATTTTTATGTTATTTATTTAACTCATTCCTCTCACATGTTGGTCTAAAACTAGGAAAGAAAGAAAAAGAATAGCTCAGGATTTGTCCATGGAGACACCCTGATCTCAATATAATTTCACTATAAATGTTTTCATAGCTTTCAGCTGTTTAAATTGGAATTCTTAATTGCTCCAATAAGCTCTGAATACCTCACAGTCACTATTTGGTAATTCATTTATGCTACTAAGTAGGGATTGTCGTTCAAATTCATGTCACACTGTTGGTAGCTCCATATCTCATTGTTTCACTCACTAAATTGGAAATTATATTAGCAATAGCCATATAGCCCTCTAGTAAAACTTCTCCATCACAGGCACCAGAACCACCTCATTTTTCTGACTCCATATGCCCAATGGATTAGCATCTTCTGAACTCTTCATGCCCTTATTACAACAAAATTCCATCAACCAAAGTCTCAAACAGAAAACTGGAACTTTAAACTAGCCCAAGATACTCACAAGGCATAGCTGAAACTCAAAGAGAGAGCCCTCTCTGATTATAGATAGGCTAGGATCTATAATCCAAAGGTTGGTTAGTGGTTACCCCGGCCGTATTCCCTTGGGAGTCATAGGGAACAACCTGGGAGATAACAGGGGGTTTTATGAATGAGTAGATATTTGCATTTATTCTAATAGGGACATTAACATTTTTTTTATATTTGGAGTTTCCTCCATTTATTCTTCTTCAAAGATGATGGGGGTTGTTTTTATACCACCTTTCATGATCACAAGTGAATGTGTTGTAATCCTATCAGTGTAACTTGGTAGGTAGGAAATGTTTGTAACTCAACGACATGGGTAGGTTTTGTTACTTTATTATTTTGGTTAGAGATGGGTTGAATGGGTATTTCAGTGGTCTTTGGAGGTTGACTTGGTGGAAGTTATAATTGTTAAGGTGATGTATTTAATAGGGTAAGGTTGAGAAGTTGATGGGTAATGTGTATATTGAGAGGATGTGGAATATGGTTATTGAAACTATTTTGATTGAATAGGATAAGAGTAGGAAAACATGTTCTGATAACCAAGTCCTCATCATCCTTGTTACCAAGGATGGCTTTGGACCTATTGTTAGGGACATGCTTGGAAGGCATAGTATAATCCCGAGGTTGATAATATTTTTTATTAGAATATTATGGAACAAATTCAGAAGTAAATTCTTGAGGAATTACTGGTAGCTTCCAAGACCCTTTTTGGATAATCATTGAAAGATGTTCATTTTCTCCATTTTCTTCTTGACACATATCCTCGAGTTTAGGAAATGAGGGGATATTATTTGGTGTGTGATCTACTACACATATAGCACACATATTTATATTATTCAAAAGAAAAACTTTAGAAGGATGCTTATTTCTACACCTAGAACAAAAAGAAAAGGAAGAGTTACATCTTCCTCTTCCTATTTATTTTTCATATTGTAAAGTATCTAGTTGTAAAATTAGAGTACTAAGGTTATCAATCATAAAATGTTTCAACAAATGCCCTAGTTTAGACATAGTTACTCCACCTATTGTATCTTTAGTAAATTTAGAAACAATGTCTTTAGGTCCCTTATTGGTCCTATCTTGAATTTGAGAACATATCCTACAAGGTTCACTAATATGAGCAAAGGATAGTTAAGAAACATCCCCAATACCATTTAAAATTAATAAATATATAGATTCATCTAAGATTCATTTAAAAAAAAATAGTTCTAATCCTGTTTGGATCCATTTTCTTGTGCTTTGTATGTTTAATATTTTATAAGAACCATTCAATATAGTCCTCCAGGATTTCATCTTCCTTTTGTGTCATTTAAAAAGTTTATTCTCTTAGATTTCACGCTTTGCAATATTCTTGATACTTTTTAAGAAAAGTATTTTGAATCTCTTCCAAAGTTTGGATTATATTCCCCATAAACCCACGAACCTACACAATGTTGAGTGCTTTAGAGTAACATGGAATAATTTAGTATTTTGTGCATTGTTAGAATAATCCTAACTATGACACAATACATCGAATTTGAAAACAAATGTATCATATCTTGTAATACTTTACCATGGAAGTGGAGCAAGGCTAAGGGAGGTATAATATTCATCTAAGCTAAAGCAATAGGATCCACAATCAAGAATGTTAGGGTCCCACCCTAACCCCCTTATCTATGTAATGGGACCAAATCATAGTCAAGAGTTAATAAAGCCCATATTAATAATTGTAAGTGGTTAATCCGCAATTAATAACGGAACCACAGTTAGTTGCAAATGGGCCGTAGTATTAGATAGATGGTATTAGTAATACACGGTATTGGCCCGTGGTATTGCACGTATGAGTCATATATAAAGGATAGAAACTCCCTGCAAGGAGCATCGTGTCTTATTTTGTAATCGAGCTCCACTCTAATGGAGGTTTCCCCCTCGAAGAGGCAAGTGAACATTACTCTCTGAATAATAAAATCATTGCTATTTTGTGTTCTGGGTATCTTTTCTTCGCATATTCTGTGTTCTGGGTCTCTTTTCTTCGCATATTCTGTATTTGGGTATCAGAGCACTTTCCAGGGCCGGTCGGATCTCCATTTCGTAGCAATTTCTTTTTGGCTCGAGACGTGTTCCGGCGTCTTTAAACCACGAGATCTATCGTTGAGCACATAAATCTATAGATTTGGGGAGGCGTGCATGCAGGAAATACAAGAGGTGGTCACGTCTATTGGACTCCGTTGTAACCCCTGTGGGTACCCCTTCGAGTAGTAGCGCATTAGACAGAACCGCGCATGGACTGTCTTCCACGTACCCTATGGGTATATCGGAAGCTCCATAGGTTCCCTGAAAACCTCGCCATAGATAAATCGTCGGCCGTCTTGCGGCTACAGTACACCGAGAACAGCACTCGGAGAGATTACTCACCCATACAATAGGGTAGTCGGGTGGTACGGCTAAGGGTACGGTCGACCCTCCTTAGTTAGAGCCCTGAAACATTGGGCCGAGTACTACTTCCAAACCCTTATGTATATTGCGATCTGTAGCACCTGACACTCCTCAAGACCCTAGTTCCCTTTTTTCAATCATCATCTCTTCCAGATCCGCTTGAGCAAAGGAGTGCAGTAGCAGCAGACATTGGTCCCAATTATCCATTCCGATCTATTAGATTCATCAGATTTGCAGAAGCGGTCAGTTCAACCATCCAGCGCTACCCGATCTGCCATTCAGATCTCTCAGATCCACCAGACCAGAGGCGTTGTGAAGGGGTCCTATACCAGGGTATAATTGTCGCAGAACTTTTGGCCGCATTGACATTTTGAGTATTTGGTGACTGCAGTATTGATCAAGGAGTAAAACTCCGTTAGGAGTTTCAAAAAAAAAAAGTTTGAGATCTTCTGGGATGCTTATTGGTGATCTAGCCCATTAAAATCAGGACGACGAGCTGAGCATGGTGGTACCATTCAATTAATTGTGAAAACTTTTTTGGCAGTCCCAATTTTTCATTAGGTCGGTGTATGGTAGCAACTGGAGCTCAAGCGATGGACAATGAAAGGATGGACAAACTTGAAGAAAATGTGAACGGAATCCAAACTCAGCTTCGCAGACTAGATCTGGAGGGAATGCAAAAACAACTTCATGAACTAAGTCTCCAGATATAGGATTTTATGTCAAAAGGCAAGGAGCAAGCCCAGGAGGAGGGGTATAATGGCCATGAAGGCAATTACGGTGAATCTAGCCTCTCTCCTCACATCTGGCACACCCATCCACCACCCATTCAGCGACCTCCCAAGTTGGATATGCATAAATTTGATGGTTCTCACACGTCCGCATGGCTAGCACAAATGGAGCAGTATTTCAAATTGAATCATATGCTAGATGATGGGACTAAGCTTATGTTGGGGATCATGTACTTCAACAATGAATGGTGGCAATGGTGGGAATGGCATCAGTGTTGCAATGGATCTTTTAGGACTTAGACCCAATTTACCAAAGCTCTTCGAGATCTCTTTGAACAAGAAGACTCTTATTTGGGTCGTCTCACTAAGCTCCGACAGACTGGTACAGTGGATGAATATATTACCGCTTTTGAAGGCTTACCTTTCCGCACTAAGGGTCTCACAGATGAGTTCTACACGGAATGTTTTATCAGCGGTCTTAAAGAAGCCATCAAAGCTCAAGTTCTACTTCACCACCCTCCCACATGGACGGAGGCTTGCCAGGTAGCTCGTAAGGTGGAACGTGCATTAGCAGCCCAATACAGTCGCCCAAATTTCCTCGCTAAAGGTCGTCCCCCACAGGCTCAGAACACGACTCAAACACTTAAGGTCCAAAAGGTGTCCCCTGTGGAAATGGCCAAAAGAAGGAAGCAAGGACTATGTTGCTATTGTGATGAAAAATATTCCCCAGATCATAAATGTAAGGAGACCAAATTCTTTCCAATAGATGCCACTGACTACAGCTCAGCAGAGGAAGATCCACCACTCGAGGAACATGAGCCGCTAGAGGACGAAAACCAACAGGACAATGTCTTTGACAAACCAGTTATTTCGTTGCATGCCTTGGCAGGGATTTCTTCCCCTCAAACGCTCAAAATCAGAGGGTTTATTAAACATCGCCTAGTAGTAGTTTTGATTGATAGTGGAAGTACACATAATTTCATCCATCAAAAAGTTGCAGAAATAGTGCATTGATTTGTACGAGCAGTTTCTAACTTCCAAGTTCAAATTGCAGATGGAGGCATAATGAAATGTGAAGGCCGTTGTGAAAATTTCAAACTTCAAATGGGGGATTATTAGTTGAAAACCCACATGTTTTCCATAAACATGGGGGGCTGTGACATTGTCCTCGATGCTGACTGGCTCCGCACTCTTGGGCCAATCACAATGGATTTCCAGGAGTTGTATATGAGTTTTAAGCAGAACGACCACACACATACACTCCGAGGACTCCAGGCTAGAGCCCCCTCTATCATAAGCTCGCATAGGATGGAAAAATTGTTAAAAAAGGGCAATCGTGGAGTGGTAGCTCAATTTAATGCCATCCATGGAGTCTAAACCAAGCAGCCGCCACTTCATCCTGAGATGCAACAGATTTTAAACAACCATCTGCCGGTCTTTGACAAGCCTCATG
>APFE031747729.1:12554-28149 GCA_000404065.3 Pinus taeda
TCCTTTATAGGGTAGCCACATATGGGACCAATCGGTAGAAATATAACCGTGGAGTTTCTCAGACCAATCCCTACTCAATATTAAACCATAAAATTCAGGTATATCGGCAATTAAAATATCAATTCTCTGAACCACTCGTGGATTAGCTGATAACCTGACAGTTGCGGAGTTGATTTCCCCTAAAACCTGGACCTTGGTTCTATCCAACTGTACAATATGAATTGCAGACTTTTGGGGTTCAATGTTCAGTTTGGAACAAACTAAAGCTGGCATTATGTTAAAGGATGCCCCTGAGTCAATCAATCAGTTGTGTATATTTCGATTATAGATCTCATAGGTCAAGAGAAAAGGGGGAGTGTGGGAATTTGATCTGTCTCCGATTAAAATTGTATTAGTAGCTTCAATTCTACCAGAAGGTGGTTGACCTGAATCATTTGCAGCTTTAGAGATCACAGCGCTAGGAAGAGGTGAAGAAGGTACTGCATTTAGTTCTTTAAGAATTAATTTCAGCTGATGTTTGAGTTCGCTAAGTTCAAACATAGTAAAGTTCTCCTTTGTCTTCTTCATATCATCAATAATATTGTAATCCATTGAATCCGATACTACCAACGTCTTAGATGTTGAAGGTATATTTGATGATGATGGTTGATTTTGGGATGGTGTTGCCGCCGATTTCTTTGTGGGAACCTTTTCTTTTGTAGTAGTGGTACCTACACTCCTTTTCTTTGAAATTGACTAAACGAGTTCAGGAGTACCTATACTCCTAGTAGTCACAGGGAAAGCTTCTTGTTCTTTTTTTGTATCAGAGTTGGGTAAAATGAAGTCCCACATTCCATGGCATTCGACAACTTACTCTTCTTCGAGTTCATCGGATGGTAAGACTGTTTCATCTTCTTCTTCCTCTTCAGGATCTGAGTCTGCATTCGATATAACATTTGGTGGTTTTGACTCAGGTTTCTTAAAATTTCTAAATGGCTTCTTTGTTGATGTTTCTGCTACTTGTTTTTTTTATTTCAACCATTTCATTTGACATTGTTTTGAGGACCTTTTGTAGATACTCCATATCATATGGATCTTTATGGGTTTTCTTCTTCGAATCATCTTTAAAAAAAACTTTTTTGGATTTTCTATCTTCAAGAGTAGCTTTCTTTTCTAAAGCAATAATGCATTTCTCTATAGCAAGCACTTCTTTCATGTTTTCAGCTAAAGTTGGTTTTGCAGCTCTATCTACAAAGATGGCTATATTTGAAGGTAGGGCTATTATATACCACTTGCTTCTGATTTACTCACTTGGCTTGGAGTCGGTTGGAATCTTATTCAAGAGTTTATTGAATCGAGAGTTGAATTCCCTGATAGGTTCTCTAGATTATATCCTAAGATTCAAAATATCATTAATTAATGTTGCTAAAGATCTATCATCACCATACTTAGTGAGAAAATGCTCTTGAAAAATGTTCCAGCTGGTAATGGATCCAGAGGGTAGGGAAAAATACCAATACCTAGCTGATCCTTGTAAAGTATAAGGGAAAATCCTAATGACAACATCCTCCTCTGTTACTCCTTTTAGATTAACTGATAACATGAAATTGTTAATATGTTCTTCGGCTAATGTTCCAGCATATGGATTAAATTTTGACAACCATTTCTCAGGAAAATCTGGTAATGGATGTAATGGTGCAGGCATAGTGACTGCACTAGGACTATTCCATGGATTCTGAGCCATCATAGAACTAATAACAATTAATATTACTGATGAAATTCTAAGTGTTTGGGGAGGAGTTGGTATTGAAGATTGAATAGGTTAAGATGTTGAAGTTGGTGATCCCTGTTGAACAACAATGTGTAATGGAGGAGTGGATGGTTGACTTCGCACTGGAGAAGATGAAATGGAGGATAATGAAGAAAAGGTCTCATTGTCAGATACTTCAATATTATTTTTAGCCTTTTTCCTTTTCGGTAAAGGAAACTCAGTGGGTTCAATATCGAGCTTTCCGCTTTGAAGTCTGGTGAGAGGGTGAGGTAGATTGAATTGCGAAGTCTCACTGCCTTGAGATACTTCATATTTCTGTGGTGATATCGAAAAGACTTGAATTTTCTAGATGAGAGACTCAACTTCAGGAGACTCGGGACTTAATTGATTTGGAGTATGATGGTATTGAGCAGTGGTAGTTGATTACTCTTCTTCTTGTTTGGATACTGGTGTTCCAGAATGCAAACGGGAGGTCCAAGGTGAGGTGGAGGGAGATTTATTCTCAGAACGGTCTATAGGTTTTGATTTACTCGCCATTCATTGTTCAAGCCCTCCTTCTAGTGCCAAAAATGTTGAGGCCTCGAAAATCGCTGCAACAACATCAGGGAAAACCACCCGGTCCGAACCTTAATGCATCTCCTTTTCCGTTTGGTGTGGTGGCTCCGACTGGAGATAATTGGACCAGTTTCCCAATGATGGATAAAAAGGGGATGGATAAATAAGTGGTTTTATAATAAAATGGTAATGGATTAATTATTTAATCTAAAAGTAAAAATATGAATAACTATCCTATCCCGGGAAATTTCTATTTTTAAGTGTAATGTTTGATAATCCCTATCCCCAAACAAGCATATAGATGACTCTATTTGGTAAAAAAAGACATTCATTCATATAATAATTACTTTGTTCAAATAGTTGAACAAAGTAATCAATAAAACATTATTACACTTATCCTTTATATTTCACTGATACATATATGACTAAAATAATAACATCCCTTAAACATCCAATAGTGAAAAATATATCGAGTGTTGTTGAAAACACATACATATATCCAATGATAGCAAGAGTAATCATATAACGATTCACATAAAAGAATGAAACTATATCATAGATAATAGTACCATATGTGCTGTAAATCATTCCTGATGTCCATCGCATTCAAATTCCATTTTCCAACTTAGAGATACTTTCATATCAAGGCAATAGTGCACATCCCATAAAAGCTTTCTTCGTTAGAATTTGGAATACTGGCCCAGTCTTTATAAAAAAAATATACCAAACGCACAATAGTGCAACTTCTAGGTTTGAGTCTTATACAAAAGCTGAGGACCCTTTCTAAATGCATGAAAGGATCTATAAATACTAATTAAACTAACTAACCACAAAAATAAAATGCTATTTAATTGGAACAACTAAATCTTGAATATCTTCTCCTTAGCAGGTTTGTTGGTAGTCAGCAGCATGATTCATCATTTCGGCTGTTTTCCCTTTGATCTGAGTTGGCAGATTGTAAGCATCGGTTCCAATTCTGGAGGGCGACTAAGACGAGAATGGAGCTGAGATGAGTATGTGGCATCATGTATTTCAGGAACGATACAACCGATCGCATCAGTTAAACACTTGAGGGTGGCCCTCTGACTGTATGGTTTTACTAAGAAAAACCAATAGGTATCCCAAGTTAAACTTTGTATGCCTGCAGTTAACCTTCCATTCTTCTCCAACTCTTGATTGCATGCTTGCTCCAATGTCTTAGCTGACAACAATTTACCTGGGGTACATCGTGAAATCATATTAGACAGATAGAGAGTGTTATTGATTAACTCAATTAAGTTACTTGTAGATAATCTACATTTGGAAACCTCTCTCTTTGCTTTCATCAGCTGTGACTGCCATTCTAAGAACAGGATCTCCTTGTGTGATTCTAGGATTTTGGATAGATTTGTTGTCTGTCCCTCATTGGTGTCTTGCCAAGCAAGAAAATTTGTCAGGGTCTCGTCGACCTATTCCAAATCCTGTCTAGCATCAACTGATTTGTCAACTATTGATGCCATTATATCACAAAGGGGCTCAACCAGAGAAATGTTATGACATAACAATCTTAACTGTGTCACCAATGCCTTGTTAATTTGTAGTGCTTCAGCTATGAAATCGGAAGGTTGTGGAAGACTCTTGAACTTCTCTACTTGAAGTGACAGCTGAGCGATTTGCTCATCTTTCATTTTCACCATTAGTTCATTCATCATCTTTAACCTGGACAATGCTTCTGATAATTCTTTCTGCTTTTGTATTGCGCCTGAGTCTATTCTCTGTTTTTCTTCAAGAAACTGCTTATTCAATTGATTGTTTAATTGCTGCTGTGTTGATAATTGTTGTTCCAACTGTTCAACTTTATGTTGTGCTTCGGACAGCTGTGTTTGCAACAAAACAATTGATTGGTCCTTTTCCTTAAGTAGATTACTCACTTCCGATGCCTTGTCCATAGTGGTTGCGGAATAAGCTCCGGCATACTGAGAAAGCTTCGTTAGGTCATCGGAAGGTTCAAACTCTTCTTTCCAAACTACATTAGTTGTCTCTGTTTGCTCTGGAAACAGGGAAGGTTGATCAAGTCTTCTCCTTTTCCGTTGTCTTTTTACTACAGCCCTATGTTTTGGACTGTAAAAGACATCTAATGGAGGTATGACCTCCACCTGCAAAATGATTTGATCAGAGGAATCTTTTGGAATTATTTCTAAATCCGTGCTAGGAGTAGGTTGTGGTTCCTTCATTCGGAACCTTTGTTGACGGTGTATCCTGTGTATCTGTTACTTTGGGTGTATTGGCACCTTTTGGACCTTCCAGATTGCTTATAATGGAGTCAAATTGCTGCCATTCTTGGAGTAGTTTAGCATCAATCTGGGTATCCACATTGACATTTTCGCCGCCCTTATCCTGCTCCTTTTTCTACTCTTCCTCGTTCTCTTTCTCCTATTCTTTCACTTTATCTTTCTCGAGAATCTTTGATACAGCAGGAGGTTTGTCAATGAGTTGTTGTTCAAGCTCGCTTGGTTGTGTTGTCGGGGCAGTAGCTAATAAGTCCAGAGGTAGAGTTTGTAACCTCTGTTCTCTGAGCTTATTGAATTCTACTAGCCCGTCATCGTTATATCTCATTTTGGCCAATGCTTGTACCTGGAATAATGACTCTGCCGAAGAAAACAAGTCATCAAAATCATCTTCCTTATCATCAAACCTTGTGAGTTTGTCCTATTCAAGCACATTATAGACAACTTTCCCTGGATCGAATCGCCTATTAGGAATGGTTGCAAGGTTTAGCATGTTTATTTTCTCTGCTTCCTTCTCCGCATGCTTGTAGTCGTGCAAAGTATAAGCACCACATATCAAAGGAAAAGTAGGCCAAGCTTGCTTATTTTAAATCCTAAGAGTCTTGGATGTTCCTGCGGTCATAATTTGATAGGCTAATTCTCTGGCTAACAGCTTGTTAGGTATGTACAGAGGAAGGACATGAGGCCTTACAAGGCTACCAAAAACCCTTATGTAGGTGAACGTATCCTCCCCAAACCAGTTTTCTAGAGAGGTTAGGTCAATCTCTGCTTGTGAAGAAATCTTTGGGGCAGGCTTGTCAAAAATGGCACGGTAAATAGACAACATAAAGCCATTACAAATTTGGTATAGGTGGTCCTTATAGTGTGCTTTCCATAGATTTTGGTGATAAATATGAATTGGCATGGGACCTTGTGGAGTCCATCTCCACCCCAGTACAGGAAATTCAGAGTTGAAACAAAGAGTATCTAAAATATAAACCCTAAAATAAAACGGAGGAATAGACCTATCATTCACGCGAGTTTTATTTCTAAACTCAAGAATTGTAGTGGCTAGTTTATCTAACAATATATTTCCCCAATCCATTATCTCACTGTTAATTTCCGCTTCCATTAAAGGAACCATTTCAATAGTGAATTTTGCAGAATCATGTAATCCCCAAATCCTACACATCATTGCCCCGGCATAAAAGTAAGGAGAACATAATGAATCTACAGAGTACTTACCTGAAGATTCATGTTTGTGCCTTGCGGAGTTCTGTCTCCATTCCCAAATTGGGGCCGATTCAGTTTCATTCTCACTTGTGACCTTCTCAAGAAATTCTTTATTTTATTTCTTTTGTGGTTCAGGCAAGTGATACATTTTTCTTAAATCATCAGGTTGGAATGAGCGGAAGACTCTTCTGTTGACTATGCAGAATGTTATATTCAAAACAGGGATTTCCTCTACTACCCATTGCACTACATCTATATACGGAAGAATTTTTTCTCGAGTTGCTATTCGGTGTAGATATGAGTGAGCTAAGTCCTTCAGGGAAGCCTCTGATTTTCTAGTTGAATCTGCGGTAGCTTGCACTGATACTTTTTCAGGCTCTTCAACTTCAATTAGATTATATATGCTTTTCCAGCTTGTGTTTCCGAGGCCAAGACATATAGTGTCTGAAATCAATCCCTTCTTTCTCGGTCCTGGATCAGTGTTAGATTGTCCTGTTACTGCGGGAGCTGATGCTGCCGCAAATCTCTTGTATTTCTTTCCTATTTGGCTTGAATTTGTTGCTTCAGCAGAGCTTTGCGCAAGGAATAAAATGAACGTAATACTGAGAATAGGTGGTGTGAGCCAATATGAAAGAGTTATGAATAACGAAAGATTAAAATAATACTACCGCAGATACAATCTCAGTGGAGATCTCAGCATAACTTCTTCATTAATTGGCCACTTTAACCTGTCAATCATTTTAAATACCCACCATATCGTTTATATGCCGAATGATTCATTCAAGCGTGGCTTGATTTTTTTGGTGGATAATCACAAGTGAATCGCTATTAGGAACGGGAAGGCTTTTAATAATAATCTAAAATAATGCATGCAAGCCTTTTTAATCTATTTTGAAACTCCCGCCTTGCTTTATTGCATCACAATCAGAGATGTGCTTGGGTAGTAATATTTATGTCATTGCAAAATCCCCGATCCCCGATGGCGATACACCTTATCGCATCGGGAGGTTTTAAATGTGTCTTAATATGTGGTGCACTACATCCCCTGATTGCCGATAGCGATATCGCATTGGAGAAATAGTGAGAGGGTCTTTTTGTTATACTTGCTTGCCTTTCCCGATAACCAATAGTTATTCACTTTTCGGATCGGGGTAAACCAATGGGTCTTGCATTATGTTTTCCTTGTTATTGCGATATGCGATCTTGCGATCGCTTTATCGCAATAATAAAGAATTATATATTTATTTCATAAGACTGATTCATATTTTTTCAAAAGGTTTATAATATATCATTTCCTTTGGACCTTTTGATGAAGAATGAGTTGATACAAATTTTATTCACACATCTATATTTAAAAGGGATCCATTTAATATTATGGTTAAAAAGAAAAATTTTATGAAATGGGGGGTTGTTGTACAACACAACAAGTCCTTACACCATTACCAAGGTTGTGGGAGACAATGCATTTGAGCTCAACATTCCCCTGTTCCTTGGCCTACACCCAATATTCAATGTGGGTCGCCTTCGACCATACTTCCCACCATTGTTGGACACATCAGACATTATAGAACAACTCACACCTACAGAGTTAAATCCAGACTACGTGGAACAAACCACAATTAATCAAATCATGGACACAGAGATCAAGAACACTTGATATCAAAGGATCCAACTATATCAAGTTGTCAAAGCAGGCCAACTACTTCACCAGGTTAAGTGGCTCACTAAGGACCAAGTTCAACAGAAGTTCCATTATCTCATGGAGGAACTCAACACAATGGGGACCATTTCTTCCTAAGGGGGGAGGAATTATCCAAGTGGATATAGGTGGCCACCCACATATTACACTTCGACCCCCACCATTGTTTCTTTCAGTTTTTTCAGTTTCCTTATTTGCAACACAATTTACTATTTTTGGCATTTTTTCAGGTCCTGAACTTCTAGAGCTGTTTTGAGGCCCTAAAGGATGTTTTTTAGGAAAATTGGGGCCAACATGGATAATATACCATAGACCATGTTGGCCTTTAAAAAATTGTAGTCCTCAGATAGATCTTTATAGCGAGGTATTGTTCACATCAAACGGAGATTGTATGCCAAAGTTACAACCCCAGGAAGTTGATGTACCAATTTACCCAAATGGGGCCCATAGTTTGGCACTTCATCTCCTAGGGTTAGGTTTTTGGATGTTTAGGGTTTTCCATTGTTTCTCAATAATAAATAGGCCTTCGAGCCTCATTTTAATAGATTTCAAAGGCATGTAGCCGCCACATCACTTCTCAGAGATAAGCTACACTACCTAAGCTAGTCTTATTTCCATTCTATTTGTAAACATATTTTAGTATTTGATATTAATGAAATGAAGTGTTATTTCTATTGCATCCATGTATTTATGGTTATATTTGTAATTTTTTTGTTCCTGTTTAAATCTGGATCATGTTTCCAATGGATAGATGTGGACCCGAAGAAGATTGAACCTATCATGGAGTGGCCAACAACTAATAATGTGGATGAGGTTAAATCATTCATGGGACTAACAGGTTATCACACGAGGTTCATCAAAACTTATCAAAGATTGGCTATCCTATTACATATTTGCATAGAAAAGGAAAGAAGTTTGAATGGAATGAGGAGTGTGCAACTATTTTTGAGCAGTTGAAGCATTTTCTTACACATGTTGAATCATTTGCTTACCAGTGCTCTAGTTTTCAAGATTGCAGATCCTTATAAGGAGTTTGTGGTTTGTACAGATGCATGTAAGGAAGGACTTGGTGGAGTCCTGATGCAGGAAGGATAGGTGGTTTGTTATGAATCAAGAAAATTGAATGAGCACGACCAAAACTATGTGACTCATGATCATGAGTTGGAAGATATCATTCATGCATTGAGGATAAGAAGACATTATGTCCTTAGCAGGAGGTTTCTTTTATAAGTGATCATAGTGGATTGAGGTATCTATTTGACCAACCCAATCTAAATGCTAGGAAAGCTAGTTGGTTGGCTACCCTTGGTGAGTTTGACTTTGAGATCAAGTATATTAACGACAAGGAGAACAAGGTTGCATGCGCTCTCAGTATGAGAGTGCAGATGAACCATATTTATCTTGTGATCTCTTATGGGAGAGATTTGCAAGAGCAGATCTTGCATGCAGGGTAACAAGATGACAGGTACCAGCTGCTGAATCATAGATTGCAGTAGCTGAGGATGAAGGTGATAGAGATTAGGAGTACCAACTCATGGCAAATGGCTTGGTGAGATTCAGGAACAAGATTTATGTGCCAGATAGTAGTGAATTGAAGAAGCTTATCTTGAGAGAGTTTCATGTCAAGCTATATTTAGGCCACCCAAGATATTAGAAGACTTTGACAACTATTAAGAAGTTCTATCATTGGCCGAACTTGAGGAGAGAAGTGGTTGAGTTTTTTGCAACATGCTTGGATTTTTAGGAGTTGAAAGAAGAGTGTAAGCATCTAGTTGGCTTATTGCATCATATTCTAATTCCAGAATGGAAATGGGAGATCATTTCCATGGACTTTGTTAAAGGATTGTTGATGACATCGAAGCACCATGACTCCATCATGGTTGTGATTGATAGGTTGAGCAAGGTGGATCACTTCATTGCAGTGAAGTCTACTAATTCATCTAGTGAGGTAGCTCAGATATTCATCATGGAGATAGTGAGCTTGCATGGGCTTCCCAAGAAGATTGTATTAGAAAGAGATGCTAAGTTCACTTCCAATTTTTGGAAGGAGTTGTTTTAAGGCTCAGGGATAGAGTTAGCTTTGAGTATAACTTATCATTCACATAAATATGAACAGAAACAAAGGGTTAACATGATTCTTAAGGATATGTTGAGGATGTATGTCATGCACTACCATAGTAAGTTGAAGGAGTATCTTCCACTAGTAGAGTTTTCATATAACAATGGGTATGAGGAGTCCTTGAAGATGAGTTCATTCAGGGATATTTATGGGCAGATTTGTAATGATTATATCAGATGGAGTGATCGAGTGAATAGGGTGATGATTGGACCATATATGTTGGTTGATATGGAGTAGGAGATGCAGGTTATTAGAAGGAACTTGAACGAAGCACAGGACAGTTAGAAGAGTTATCCATATCAACATGTAGCATTCAACGATTTTTAGGTTGGGGAGCCTGTGTATTTGTGCATCAAGCCCAAGAGGAGTTCCTTGAGGTTTGGGTTATGTGCCAAGATGGAACCTTGGTATTGTGGGCCTTTTGAGGTCCTGAAAAGGATTGGACCAGTGGCATAAAAACTTCCACTACTGCCAACAGTGAAAGTCCATGATATTTTCCATTTTTCATTTCTTAAGAGATATGTGAAATATGTTGATTATGTGATTGATTAGTCTATATTACAGGTGGAACCAGAGGAAGGGTTCTAGCCGGAGATAAAATTCATATTGCAAAAGAAACATCTCATGCTCTGGAACCAAGAAATAAATAAGGTTAAAGCGTAGTGGAAGCACATTAGACCCAATGAAGCTACATGGGAGACCACTGATTAGATGTGGGATTTGTATCCTTCCTTATTTGTTGGTTGGTAAGATGTGCTCATTATATGAGTTTTTGATATGTATGTGTGTGTGTGTGTGTGTGTGCGTGTGTAGATATTGCATTGAGCTATGTTATAGACCTCCAATGAGTGGTATGTTTGTCATGTTTTTCATGTTGGTCATGATTTCAACAATTGTTTATTGTAAATACTACATTGATCTGTGTTATTAAGCTCCATGGGCAGTATGTTTTTCTGGTCATAAGTTTCATCAAACACCGAGGTCAGTGTTCCCCTAAGAGAGAGGGGTTTGTAAGAGCCCCTGGTCGATTTTCCATGTAAATAAAATAAGACAAAGGTCATGGGACACTTATTCCAAGCTGAATGGTGGGTAAAAATTATAGTGGGAATCATTTGTGGTTTATTATTAGCTATGGAAATTGGCGAAGGCAAAGAGACAATAAATGGAAATTTAATTGAGAAATAAAGGAAAATAGGAGAAAAGGAAGATGAAGAGACATAAATATGCATGCAAGTGAAATTAGAGAAAAATTAGAGGAAAATGAAAGAAAAAAGAAAAAGGAAAGGAAGAGACTAGATTTCAATGATAAAAAGGCATCAGAAAAATAGTTCACAACTTTTTGATAGTTTTTAGCTCAATTCTTATTCATTATATCTATCTTACACTCTTGCACAATTAGATAAGTATTGGAGAATCCTTGCATTCACTTGGATTTAGAGAGAAGAAAGAAAAGAACAAGAAAGGAATTGCAGGATAGAAGGAGAGAAGGTTGGATCAACAACTATAACTAAAATTCATAGCAGGTAACAGGTTACATGTGTGATTTCCTTGCTAATATTTGGCTGCATGGTATATGCATGTGGTTCTTTGGTTATTTTTCTATCATTGGAATGGGATTTTCCTGGATTGACAGTGGCTTTAGCCTTTCCTTGCCATTTCTTGGATATCCATTATGTATTGGGTTCTCTCTTTGATTAGCTCTACATGGCTAGTAGACTTAGATCCTGGTTGAGGTGGTATCGGGAAATTCCAAAGGTCCAAGGGTGGACATGGGATTTGTCTTGGAACTCTTGAAGGATGGGTAGAGACAGAAAAATTTAGTTACTACAAAGCTTTTACACCAACATTACATCACCTCATATAGACAGTGTCAAAACAAGCATGCAAAAGATTGTGTCTCTATTCTTAGAAGGAGATGCTGACATCTGCAAGATACTAAGATCCAAATTGTTGACCATTTGGAAGAAGGAACCAAATGTGTCACCAATTTCCTATAATGTAGTCGAGAAGCTGGTAAGGAAAAACATTTTTCATAAGGGTGCTAACTAGGAAGGAGTTGAGAAGGATTGATGGAGGGAGAAAGAACAAAACATGCAGTAAGAATGAACTAAGGAGGAGAGGATTATGCTCCATCTACAAGGGACCTTGGGTCCTGAACCATTCATGTTCAGGTGATAGCAAGGAGGCAACAAATACAGAACAAAAGGGGATTCCTTCATATCATGGGGAGTGTTCTGGAGTTGGGTCTATTAATTTTCAGGATGGTGAGCAGAAGTGAGACTTGCAGGTTGACAAGCATTTGGAAGTGCATGAGTAAATTCTACCTAATGGTGTTGATCAGGCAGAATCCTATGCAATTGAGTCCATAATTCTCCAAGAGGAATCAAATATAGATAGTAGTTGATCCAGATTTTGGGGGGAGGCCCCCAAGATCTAAAAAATTGAATCAACAGATTCCCATGTGCATGGATGGTTCGAGTTATACATGTACATAACGTGTACGATTGTCCTATTGACAAGTTCTATTTGACCATCATTTTGGGGATGGAAAGTCATGGACTTAGTAATTTTTGTATCCAACATTGACAAAATACTTGACCAAAATGCACTCATGAATACGTTATCCTGATCTGAGACAATGGAATGTGGGATGCCAAAGTGTATCCACACTCACTCAAATAAGAGCTTAGTAGTGGCCTCTCTTGTGATACTCTTCTTACAGGTCGCCATGATGGCCATCTTAGAGAATCTTATCTTATCTCTGGTCGAGGTTGGATACAAAATTTACTAATTCCACGACTTTCCATTCCCAAACTTATGGCCAAACAAAGGTTGTCAACGAGATGATCGTACAAATTATGTAAATGTTCAACTCCAAACATCCACGCACAGGGGATGAAAGTCTCCCTATGTCTAGCACAATTGCAAAAAAGCTCTCTACAACTCAACAAGCCACAACCCCATTCAGGTAGGGCTAGGATTTCAGCCATTATGTCCCATTGATGTGGGCATACCATTTGTAGTCACCAAGGAATATTAAACTCCTAAAATTAAATAGGAACCCAAGAAATTAAATATATAATCAAAAATACAGAGATGTAACAGAAATAACACTTCATTTGATTAAGAGAAAAATATTGAACTATGCTTACAAACAAAATGGAAAAAAACTAGCTTGGGCGATGGTAGCTTATCTCTGAGAAGAGATGTGGTGGCTACATGCCTCTAAACTATGTTAGAATGAGTCTCAAGGGCCTATTTATTATTGAGCAACAAGATAAAACCCTAAACAACCAAAACCCTAACCTCAGGAGATGTAACGACAAGAGTTTGTGGGCCTTGTTGGGGTTATTTGGGTAGCCAACTTCCTGGGGTCGTAACTTGGTCATATTACCTCGGTTTGGCACATACGATACATTGTTGGAAAGGTCTCTCTAAGTACTATAGGATTTGTGGTAGGCCTACAGCTATGGGCATGGGGAAGACCTCAAAAAAACATTGTTCATGGGGTCAAAACATCTCTCGAAGTTGAGGATTGATGAGCCCCAGAAATGGGTAATTATATGGGCTCATTCAGCCTCCTAATTTGAATTAATCCACCATTCTCATTATTTTATTGCATTTTTTTATTATATTTATGATAATAGAGTGAATTGGGTTAGTCATTACGCCAAAAAGCTTAATGTGTGCTTTATGCAGATTTTTGGTCAATTTTGAGACAAACCCAAAGGTTTAATGAGCACTTGACAGCCAAATTCCTAGAAAAACAAGGGAGAGTATTTGTAGGAAGGTGTCCCCTTCATTTATGAGCCCTTACCTCGAAATCTCCATCAAAAATTCGGAGCACAAAGCCAAAGGGCATCCACGCAAGTCAAGTAGGACTATTGTTATCTTCAGTTCCAGGAAGCTGAGTTCCTTTATTTTAGGAGGACTGTTGGAGGTCCCCATTTGTATAAATAAGAGGGCTTAGGGCCTCATTTTTGTTAGCTAGATTTTATTCAGTAGGTTAGTCATTTTGTTAGTCTTTTTTTGCACTTTAGTGCAGCTCTGTATCAGCACATTTTCGAGCTTCTTCTTGTAGATAGTTTTTGTGATGTAATGGTTATTTTTTTATTAATGGAGATGGATCTTGCTTTGCACCAGCTCTGAGCTTTCTTAGGAGGATATAGCTCTTGGGTTTGGGCCTTTAGTACCTCCTTTGTGTACTTTTATTTGTTTTTCTTGCATTCATAAAATAATTTCTGTTATTTAGGTTAAGATCTTGCTTTGTTACTTAGGTTGATTTTGATGCTTAAGATAGTTTTTCATGCTTCAGGTTGATTTGACAGTTTGGTAATAGAAAAGATATGAAAAAAGGCCATAAATTAGTCCTTGATCTTATTTCTCCCTCCTTGGGACCATGAAATTGAGACCAAAGCACACTTGCTGCCATAAAAACACTGTTTTTGCCTTCTGATGCAGCTGCTAGTGCTAGATTTTGAGTTGGAAAAGTTGATACCAGTTGTACTTGCATGCTTAGATCTGTTCTTGCTCAGTTCCCATAGCTATCTTACATGATTTCCTGCCTATAAACTTTTTTTCATCATGTTTCTGGTTTTTACATCAGATTAGGTCAAAATAGATAGATCTCTGTCTTTTTTAGTCTTGGTTCAATCAGTTTTGGAAAATAGTGTGCAGAACACCTGTAATACATCCCTACCTACCCTCCCTCCATCATACAACCTGATCCAACCCCTAATCCAATATTCCTCCCCTTTTTTTGCCACACTTTCCCAGTTTTCCCTAATCTCTACATTCTTGTGCAACATTGCTCCCTCCATCCTTAAACAAATCCAACCACCTTCATCACTCCTTAGCTTCATTTACGAGGTGCTAGACCCCTCCACATCCTTATCCATCCTTCATTTTCACTTTCCCACCGTTTTTCCAACATCAACCCTCTAAAATCCTCTTTCGGCTGTTCCTGTAGAACTTCCTATAGGACCCCTGCAGACTTCCTATAAAAGTTCAAGCGAGCAGTTTTTCGACATCTGATCACTGTGGAATTATCTAGAAGGGTGTTAGGGACCCCTTAGGCCCTCTTCTCACCTTCCCAACCTCCTGTAAGTGCCCACTCCATTTCTTTTTGCCAATAAACATCTGCACAGTCAAAAATAGTTAAAGCACATGCATAATAATTCTACAAAATTACTCAAAAATGCAAAAAGATGCTTTTTCCATATTCTCCTTCAAAAGTAGCTTATTCATATGTATTTTACCTTTCCAAGAGTCAATGGAATCCATTTCAATAGCTTTCATTTCTTTTCTTGCACCAGTAGGGTTAGTCGGTAAAACTAGGGTTTTCTAGGGCTTGCATTTTCTTTAAGCTTTCTTCTTCTTTCTGCAAGTAGACTAGCCTCTCTTGAGTTAGCTTTCAACCATCATAGTTAAAAGCTTCTTCTAAGAACTCATAGAAGTTGGCTTAAGCTCCTAGCGAACTTGTGCCAGTGGATCAAGTGACAGCCTGCAGTAAGAGCTAGTACTTGTGCATATAGCATCATCTCTTCCAAGTTTGTTACAAACTATTGGGTTGATAAAAGTAAAGAAGAGAGTCCCAAGAGTTGCAGCATCATTGCTGCAATACAGGAGCCCACCATCTTTATGGCGCCATTGCCTAGGAAGCGTCAGAGTATTTGTGATTACTGCTTTTCTTCTATTTTCTACTGCAACCTTCTGCTAAGTAGTTTATTTCAGCAAGAGTAGAGTAGATGTTTCATTTCAATTCCGCAATTTCATTTTAGCAAGCGTAGATTAGAATTTCAATTCCGCAATTTCAACGCCTTAGAATTCAGCCTCTTCGAGGGGTAACCTCCTTTACATTACATGAATGAACAATTCTTGGATGATACAAATGAAAAGACCTCCTTTCTATATATAGGAGTCTAAGGGGTCATAATATAATCAGAGCCTACATAACAATAATAATGTAAGGGCACAATAATAATAATAGTGGG